>JZKD02S1200610.1:0-12556 GCA_000966675.3 Picea glauca | reverse complement strand
GATTTAGTGATCTTGGTATCCAACAGTGACCAGAGACTCGACCAAAATGTGTTGAGGAACCTGTTGTCATGATATGAGGTGATGGTATATGGTATCCCAAAATGTACCAACACCCGTTCGAATAATATCTTGGCATTATTTTTCTCTATGATTCTCTTCTTGCAGGCTATGATAATGGCCATCTTCAAAAACCGATCAACCACCACAAATACACAATCATTTATGTGCTTGGTGGAAGGAAGGCCAAACATGTAATCGATTGAGATCGATTCCCAATGCCTCTCAGGAGTAGGAATAGGGGTGTATAATCCTTGATTCTTGATGGATGTCTTCGAAACGGCAGAGGTAGTGTAAGATCTGATATACTTGTTGACATCCTTTCAAATTTTTGGCCAATATTTTTTTTTTTATAGAACGACCACAATTTTCTGTGCACAAAAATGTCCTACCATCCGACTATAGTGAGTCTCCCAAATAGGTTTTGCACGCTCTCTTGTGGGAACAAAGAGGTGGCCTATATGGCATACATTCCATCCTAGATGGGAAAATTGGTGATATTCTCTATTGTACCTAAGAGATGATAGGTGGTGTTGAAGTCAGGGTCACGTTGATAAAGTTGGGGCCACTCAGATGCCTCATGCCCATAGGAGCGCAACTGAGACAGTCAATGACACGATTTGTGCTCCATGTTTTATATTTGATGTTGAAAAGGAACTGTTGTAGGTATGTGGATCACTTTTGATGGCGGTCATTCTGAAAATTCCCCTACGTCTGTATGAACTATAGAGGCTTGTGATCAGTGTGGATGATTGTTTGCTTTCGCAGGATGTAATGTTTGCATTGAAAACATGCTTGCATAATAGAATACATTATTTTTATCATAGGTGGGGTATTTTCGAAAATTATTTGAGAGTTTGTCACTATGGTATTCTATTGGATGACCATGTTGAGTGAGAATTGTGCCTACATCATATTTAGAGGCATCAGTTTCGATCTCGAACAATTGTTGTAGATCAGGTAAGGAGAGTACTAGAGATGAGCATAAGCGATTCTTCAGATCATCAAATGCTTACTGTTTTTTCTCCCATGTGAAATTTTCCTTTTCACCTCCCTTGGTTACTTGGCTAAGGACCCATGAAATATGGGAGAATCCCAACATGAACCTTCGATAGAAGTTGGCAATTTCCAAGAATATTTGAAGCTCGGTTATTGTGGTCGGGGCTGTCCAGTCATAAATGACTTGGATATTAGCTGGATTCACATGTAAACCATTCTCATAAACAATTTAGCCCAAGTATTGGACCATGTTCATGCGAAAGGAGCATTTTTCTAGGTTGGCATGTAGCATGTGCTACCACAAAGTTCCCAAAACCCGTTGAATATGATACATGTGCTCCTTCCAAATTCTGCTGAAGATGAGGATGTCATCCAGAGATACCACCAAAAATGAGTTGGTGAAGGGTATCAATACATCATCCATAAATCTCATGAAATGTGTTAGTGCATTTGTTAATCCAAAGGGAATGGCCAACCATTCAAAGAGACCTTCTTTAGATTTGAAAGTTGTCTTCCATACATCATTTAGCTCGATGGGAACCTGGTGGTAGCCAAATTTTAAGTCGATCTTGCTGAACACTTTTCCCCCTTGAGTTGATCAATAAGGTCATCAATTTTTCGAATTGGGTACTAGTTCCTGATTGTGATTTTGTTTAATTCTCTGTAATCAATGCAAAGACACCAAGTCTCGTCTTTCTTCTGCACCATCACAACCAGGCTTCTGCCAGGGGAGGAGTTGGGTCAGATGTGATCCTTTTGAAGCAACTCTTGGATATAGCACTTGATTTCATCATGTTCCATCAGTGAGCGATGATATACTAGTCCATTAGGAAGCAGTGCACTAGGGGTTAGATCAATTGGATGCTTGACTTGGCAGTACCTCGGTACCCTGGTGGGTGAGGAGAATATGTCTTTATACTCTTCTACGATCTCGTCCACTTTCTTATGTTACAAAGAGAGGCTCTATGTAGAGGACACGGATGTGGTGACGACCTTCTGCATACTGTGAGCACAGATAAAAAAGAAGAATAACTTCTCAGTCTATGAAATGAACTTACTGCATTGCTTAGAAGAGATTAAAGAAATAGTGGTAGGTGACACTAGCTCTTGTATACTGTACAATTGTCTACCCAAAGTAATAATAATACTACGGGGTATAGACTCATACATAGCATGTCACTTCCAGAAATGTGGCTAGACTAAAACAACATCACAAACTTCAAGGGGAGCAATATCACACAATACCTCATCTTTGAAGCGCTTAATGATATAGGGTGTACGACATTGTTGGCTGAGGAAAATATCTCATCCTTGGCGAATCCAACTGATGGTGTAGGGATGTGGGTGTAGTGTTATCGGTGGGTCCAATCACTTGATGACCTTTTCTAAAATTGGGTTCTTCTGACTGTCTCTATAGACAATGAAATGTAGCAGAGTCCCCTTTACCCACATCTATGAGTGAAACAGGTGTTCCCCTTCCTCTGGTTCTTTTGTTTTACTTGGTTGGAATTTGGTGGTAGAGATAGTGGCACTAGGTTCGACATCGATGATCTGATTCTCACTTTATGGATTTTATTCATATTCATAATCTACCTCTTACTCGAAAGTTTTCATCTCGGCCACTATTGACTACTTGGAGTGACATTCTTTGGTGTTGTGCCAAGGTATTTTATGGTATTCAAACCATTTTCTCATGTCCTTCTTTGAATTCTCATTACTCTTCTATGGTTGTGGCTTGGACCAGTTTTCCTGAGAGTGAACATGTTTTATTTGTCCCCTGTTTTGTGGGTTGGGGCCTCCTTTTCCCTACTTTGGTTGTGAGGAGTTTGCAAATCCAAAATCTCGCCTCTTCTACTTAAATTTCCACTCGATCTTGACAACATATCTATAATTTAGATCTAATGATGTGATATCCAGACAATCCATTTCTTTTTGAATGTATCTATATAGACAACCAAGGTATTTGAGCACCAAATGATGTTCAGAGTCTTCGATACCCAATTTGGTGTGCATGGTATGGAAACTATTGGTGAAATCTTGTATTGTATGGTCCTTTCTTGATGCAGCGTGGTCCATATTGTGTACTAGTCCTTGTATCTTTGAATAGGGTAGTATGTTTATTTAATGTAATCCCTGAAGGAATCCAATGTGGGGGTGATCGCAAATATTTTATATTCCTTTATGACACTTTTCTCAAAGTAAGTATCCCACTAGTACGTAACATGGGGGATGGCCTTGAGGAGTGAAAAAGTAATATTTTCCCTGTCAAAAAAGTTGTGGACTAAAAAATACCCTTCGATCACATTTAGCCATTTATCTATAGCATCTATATATATAATTCCTTCAAATAATGGAATATATAAATTTACTAGTTCTTTTAAAGGGGTCGAAGGATGTGTTTCCTAGCCACTTGATGAGGATGTGTTTTTTGTGGGAAGCTGTCGAAGGATCTATGCAAAGATGTCCATCATTTCATTATTTTTTCACATAAGGGCTTCCTCAAGCAACATTTTAAAAGGATCTCCTAATCCATAATCTTTCTTCTCATCCCCCATGGGTTTTTGTTGGGCTGAGCATCGTCAATATTGAAAAGGCTCGATTGGTTTGAGTCGCAACTTCTTGTACCCAGATCTTGTCGGGGACATGCACAAAGAAAAATAAATGAAGAGGAGACTTCCCTAATACCAATGATCTGAATTTATGAGTGAAACGAAAGGAATGAAAAATTGAATACAATAACATAGAGATACAGATAACAACAACATATATCCAATGAATAATAAATTCTATTGAATAAATAAAATAGGTTGAAACTGTAAAACTGCATAACTAGAAACAACTTGCTCGAATGGTGGTAGTTGTTGGTCCTAAAGTCTGCACCTAACTACTAAAGGGAAAATCTAGCCCACCTAAAGTTTAGAATGGTTAATTTTTAATTTTTTTTTGGTCAGTTAGAGAGTTGGTTCTACCAAGATAAGGACAATGTTGGGTTGGAAAAATGATATGGATGAGGGTCCTCCTTGGTTGGTGGTACACAAATGACAGACACATGAAATAATAAAAACAAAGGGGAACAACAAACCACTCAATGAATAGTCTGCAGCAAGAAGTTTAATACTTTAAAATATCATTTCAAGACATTAAACATGTATCAAAAATGCAAATTCTCCCACAGGTTGCAATAATAAAAAAATCTTCACCAAGCATTAGATGTTGCAACATGTTTCATATCAATAAAGACAAGTTATACAATAGTTGAGGGAAATGAAATGTACTTTGCACAAATCAAAATTGCATTGAATATTAGATAAAAACACATGAGGATTTGAACGAAACAATGTCATCAAGAGTATATTCACCAGGTAGAGAGATTTAATCCATGTATAGAATGGGTCCCACTAGTCTAATGTATTGCTATCCTTTTCCAAAAATTGAACCCCCAAAACATACATAAACTTCATATTTATCAGAGTTGCAGAGGCTCTTGTCCATATGGGACTGAGACTTAACTCTACATTAACAATTGTAGAATGACCAATTAACTTGGTTAAAACACTATTGGAGTACAACAATGTATACTTTACACTTGACTTAATAAAAAAGAGTGGTTCTTATCACACATAGAATACCACTTATTATGCTTTAAACTAAACAAAGTCTTGCACTGAATAATTGAAAACTAACACTAGCAATGAAACTGGACTAATGTGAGCACTGGAATGAACTGAGACTCTGGCATAAACTGATTTGAAGTGACAAATTTGAGTTCTTCATTGATCATGGCATGCATGCACGCTGTTGGAGGCCACTGAAGACAACTGGATGTGCAGTGTGCAAATCTCTTAGAGTGACGTGGTGACTTGATGTGATATAAGCACGTGATTGCAGAAGTTGTCAACGGTGGTTTGGATCCACATTGTTCCAACCTCCGCAATCCAACACAAGCTTCCATGTACCTCATAAACTACACCATGTTTTCAATTGCAGGACCACTCTGGAAAATTAATGTTCGAGCATTTTTCATCCCCAGAATGAAGTGTGTTCATTGATCTTGTCACAATCTATGACTCGAGTGACCCTACTACTTTAGTGCCCCTGATAAAGTTCTATCTGTATTCCATATTAGAACTCCCCTATCTGATTTAGCGATGGCACCAATTTAGATGCAAGGTTTTCATAACTCACGGAGTAGTATGGGCTCAGAGTGACGCGATGACCTGAAATGAATGCTTTGTGTCTTGACATATGAGTGTCATGTGTCTCTAGGAATTTGGGCTTCAGAAGTTTATGAATGTTGTGCTTTGAAATCTCCCAAAGCAGTACGGGCCCGATTGACGTGGAAGTCTCTCGTCACTTCAAGACTTTGGGACTTCGGATCTTCGGGTGATATTCCTTTCTTACCTGCTACAAAGATCAACGACTCTTGTTTATTTGAGATCAACAGTCCATGATTACTTTAGGTGCTTCACTCTGAAAACCTTCTAGAGTGTTAAATATCTAAAGTGAGAGATCTGGCGTTGCGTGTCCTCTTGTTTTGGATGACCAATATTCACTTCGGGAGTTCGGGCTTCAGTATTTTTCTTCTGATTTATCACACAATCCTCTGAAAAGTCATATTTCCAAAGTGAGAGATATTCCTCCACATGTCCTCTTGTTTTAAATGGCCGAGATTCACTTCAAGAGTTCAGGATTTGGCTCTTCAGGTGATATTCATTTCTTACTTGTTGCAAAGATCAACGGTTCTTGTAGATTTGATATCGATGATCCACGATTGCTTCAAGAGTTTGGGCTTCGGGTGCCTCGCTCCGCCAACCTTTGGGAGTGCTAAATATCTGAAGTCAGAGATCTAGTGCTGCGTGTCATCTCGTTTTAGACGATCGAGATTCACTTTTGGAGTTTGAGCTTTGGGAGTTTTCTTCTGCTTGCTCATGCAATCCTATTAAGTGTCATATTTCTGAAGTGAGAGATATTCCTCCACATGTCGGCCTCTTGTTTTGGATGGCCAAGATTCACTTCGGGAGTTTCTGGCTTTGGTTCTTCGGGTGATATTCCTTTCTTACCTGTTGCAAAGATCAACAGTTTTGGTTGATTTAAGATCAACAATCCATGATTACTTCAGGATTTTGGGCTTCGGGTGCTTCACTCTGCGAACCTTCCAAAGTGTTAAATCTGTGAAGTGAGAGATCTGGCACCGTGTGTCCTCTTTGATGGACGGTCCATATGAACTCCGGGATTCGGGTCTTTGGGATTCCTTTACTCACTCAGCTTCTTTGTGTTTCCTCCCAGAGTATAAGACCTACTAATACGTGTCCCTTGCTTGAAGATCAATGACCACGAGTGAATGTATAGACTCAACTCACTCACTCTTTAATTTCCTTCCTGATATCCACAAAGAGAAGATGCTCATCCAGAGTAGGATCAGTATCCACCATTGATCTTTTGATCTAGAAAGATCAACGATCTTGAGCTATTGTGGTCTCACAACTTACAGAAACTCTAATTTTCATCCCGATCCCCACAATGCCTCCCCACCATCGATCTCTCTCCAATGATATCTATCGGTTGTGACTTAATCTTTTCTTGATCTGATGGCTGAAAATTGAACCCGTTTGTTTTCTTTTGTTTCAAGCCCGAAATGGAATGCTCTGAATGATGTGTTTTTTCTCATGGTTTCTTATTGTTCATACAAAGGAATTGGCGGACCTGGATGTCTCCTGCACACAGTAAAGTATTGGTGGGTCTGTTGCATGCTCAATTAGTGCCAAAAATGATGACAAGTATTTCAAACTCAAACCAGACATGAAATTAACTTTCAAGGAAAACAAAAATAAATCGGTGCAAAGAATCAATCAAGCAATCCAATAAGGAAAACCAAGTCAGATAACAGATGGGAAACCAAATTTATCAACCGGAAGAAGAAAAATTCGATGGAGGCATAGGGAAATGAGAGAGGAGAGGCAGGGGTGTATACCTAGGTTACAACATTGGCTCCAACTAGGGATAGAAATTCCCTACGAGGTGGTAAGAACAACAGATCAATTCCTTTGAATTTAATAACTTTCCCCCCACCTCCCTTTTCTTACCTATGTTTTGTCTGCCAACCATGCATCTCTGAAAATTAATGTTGAAGCTAACCCCAGTGCCTTTGTTGGGCTATGGTGTCTTTATTGAAACTTGAAACTGCATCTAAACCCCAGTGCCTCTATTGGGATATGGATTCTTTATTCACACACAAGTAACTAATCAAATGAAAAAACAAAAGGAAAGCATATATGGTACAAGAGGGACCTTCCCTCATCCTTAAACAAAATAGTGTTTCAAGAAGCACTCATTTACTAGGCCTCCGAAGATCTTTGTATCATCTAGATTATGCAAGATAAATGTGTTATTGTCCAAAACCTCAACCACCTTAAAAGGTCCAAACCATAGGTTATAGAACTAATCGTTCTTGGACTTGTTATCCCATATGGCATCCCACCTCAAGACTATGTCACCTTCTTTAAAGATATCCTTCTTGGTTCTCTTGTCAAAGGTTGATTTGATCTTGCTCTGGTATGCTTTGGTCCTTTGATCCAGTGCTTCTCTCCTTGGTTGAACCTATATAATATGAATATTCTCCTTTGAATTTCATTTATCTCCTCAATCTCTTCTTGCAAGAATTTTATGACTGGTATACCAATCTAGGTGGGAAAAACAACGTCTGCACCATAGACAAGCTGAACGGGAAAGATTCCCAAATATTTCTTGGTGTTGATTTTGTTGGCCCTATAGAAATTTTAATACAAATTATGTATTTCCTGGATTCTCCTGATCTAACAATTATATGCCACTGTTAAATACATAATCGCTTCTACTAATATTTTTTTGGAATTTAAAACACGATCGCCAATTGCAATATCAAGAAGAAAGATCATTCACACATAACACAAATGTTTTACCAGGAAAGCATAAAGCTAAAAAACCCACTATAATATATTATGTATATATCATGGATCATGAAACAATATCATACAAAACTCTAATCCAAGATCTCTCAGTACAATATACAATCGTCTCACACTTTCATACAAAAATTGACAAATTCATGTGACAATTTATTGCTTCCAGACAACCTGCCTCCTCTGTGCAATCGCTGCTAATGGAAATCCCTGCAATGGATGAATTCCTCTTGCCTAGGATGCAAATTCCTCATGGGCACATCCACTATGTGTGTGGTTGCATGAGTTCACTCACTAATGTCACAAATGATAGTCAAACTGTCCCTTTCACCTGTTATCTCAACTAGGTCTCCACTGGATCTGACATGCATGTAGTTAACAGTGGTAAATATTTAGTTGCATGTAAGACTGTTGATTGTGAATTAATTAATAATTAATTCACTGATCTCTCACTAGTGTAATTTCAGTTACAACTAGTACAATTGAGCTTAACTCACTTAACGGAGTTAAACTACTTTACAACTCACATAACTACACATATAACTTTGTTACAACTTCGAATCACTCAGTTACAACTAATTCGACTTCCATGTTCCACCAGTCAACCTTTGAACTCGAATTTCCTATAGATAACTGATTTTCCACTTTAGTTAACTATTTCCAAGTGCTCATTGAGAATAGATTAATATTTATTGTCCAACTGTTATTAAGGGACAATAATAGTCGACATACATCTATAAATATAATTCACTCACCATCTATAAATAGACATCATCTATAAATAGAATTTTCTCATCATCTAAAAATAGACTTCCACCTAAAAATATATTGAGGCTCCATCCTAGTGTAGGTGCATAATTTTTACTAGGATCTTCCTGTTGAATCTCAAAACTCCCTCTCAACAAGAAAGGGATTATCCTTCACCTCAATCTTGTCTCTATGGTATTCGAAATTTCTCCTGGTGAGTGTCTTCGTCAGAATGTTTTCATCTCGATCTTCCATAGGAATGTACTGAAGCAACATGATCTTTCGTTGCACACAATATCTTATATGATCATATTGGGTATCTTTATGCTTAGATCTATCATAAAACACATGATTAATCGAGAGTTTAATGCAACTCTGATTATCACAATGAATCACTGTTGGATCTAAATGAGAACCAAACAAAAAAACCAATATATTTCTCATCTAGATAGCCTCACATGCAGCTTGAATCGCTGCCATGTATTCCCCTTCCGTTGAACTGAGTTGCACGGATCTTTGTTTCCTATTGTACCAAGAAATAGTTGTAGATTCAATACTAAAGATCCCCCCTGATGTGCTCTTTCTATCCATTGGGCTGCCCGCCCAATATGCATCCGTGAAGCCATGCAAATTCACCTCATACATCTATTTGTACCATAAGCTATACTCAAATGTGCCCCTCAGGTATCTCAAGACATGCTTACCTGCCTTCCAAAAGAGCTTGGTAGGCTTAACCATCGCTTGACTCAGCTGGTTAACCGCATCTAAATTGTTTGGTCTCATGTTCACTAGATACATTAGCGAACCCACTAACTGTCGATAGACATTAGCATCCACTACCTCTCCAAAAGTAGCATCCTCTTTCCTCTAGTTTTCTGGAAGAGGAGTATGCATGGGTTTGTAGCCCTCCATGTGAAACTTACCCAATATCTCCCTTGCATACTTGCCTTGAGACACAAAAATTTCACCATCTCACTTCCATATTTCCAATCCAAGGAAATAATGAAGGAGGCCCATATCCCTCATCTCAAACTCCTTTTCAAGGTCCTCCTTGCATGAGTGTATCAGCTTCTCATCACTAGTCAATATTAAATCATCAACATAAAGAAAAATGATTAAAAGCTTTCCCTCCACCATTGCATCAACCCAAGTGGGATCCTGCACTGCTTCCTGAAAGAAAGATGGTTCAGTCACAATACATTTTCTCATGAGATCCATGTATCTAGTAAATAGATCAGGAGACTATCTCTGTCTGCACTGTGAAGTATGGGCTCCTACATTTTGTGCAGCATCTAGTCTCAATCTATCAGCTTCCATGGTGCGCTTTCTGCCATTTCTGATGGATGGCTCTGCATGAGTGGCTTCCTCCACTCCATGAACCTCCTCATGTGGCTGATCCACATCTTGAGACTCACCTTTGGGAACCAGCAGTTCCTCCTCCGCATGCAAATCTAGCTCCCTCTCAAGTGACAACCGCATGGCTTTCCCCTCATCGAATTTTATATCCCGTCGCATAACAATCATATTATTGTTAGGAAAATACACACGATAATTATGGAGTGTTTCTATGTACCCCAAAAATATTCCAACTTCAGCAATTGGCTCCAGCTTCTTCCTGGAGTTCTTGGTCACATGCACATAAACAAATGAGCCAAAAATCTTAAAGTGTGAAACATCAGGTTTCTTACCAGTGAAATCTTCTTTAGGTGTACTCATGCCAAGTACTCTATGAGGACAACGGTTTTTCACATAAACCATAGTGTTTCATGCTTCCACCCACAAATGAATTGATAGGCCCTGATCATGCAACATCACTCATGCTGCACCCACGATCATTCTATTCTTCCTCCCTGCAACCCTATTTTTTTGTGGGTTATGAGGTGCTATGAGTTCTCTTCGAATTCCTTCTTTGTTGAAGAAGTATTTGAATTCATTAGAGATGTATTCTCCACCATTATCACTCGTCAAAACCTTCACTTGCTTCCCCAACTCTTTCTCCACCAATGATTTAAAATCATAGAACTTTGAGAATGTTTGATCCTTCTTCTGCATGAAGAAGATCCAACATTTAGGAGAAAAGTCATAAACAAAAATAACATAATACTTATGTTTTGTTGTTTAAGAAACTGAGAATGGTACACACACACGTCTTTGTGAACTCTCTCTAGGATCACTAAAGCATGGTTCTCCTTTTCATTAAAGGTGGACTTTACATACTTCCCCATGGTGCAACCCTTGCACTGTTCTAACTGAGAAAGTGTTCCCATTGGAAGTCCGGTATATATTTTTTGCATGATTTTCAAGGCTCCATGATGAAGATGGCCCAATTGCCTGTGCCATAATTCACCCTCATCTTGGCTCGCCACTTTTTATGCCTTTCCCATCATGGAAGCGCAACCATATACATCCATCTTGTAGATATTCTTAACTCGAATCCATATCTTCTTGACTTGACCCATTATTTTATGTCACATAAAAGATTTTCCATCGTTGAAAACAACATCATAGCCTTTGTCCTCCAACATTGCAACTGATACCAAGTTTTTCTTCAGACCTGGAACATGCATGACATATTTCAATTGAAATGGTTTACCAAACTCCCTTTGAAAGGTAATGGTACCAATTCCAGTCGCACTATATCTTCCATCGGCGCCAATCTCTATATGCATTTTGAGATCTCTTTCCTCCAAGTCACTGAAAATATCCTTATCTCCCGTCATGTGGAAGGAAGCTCCACTATACAAATACCACACCGATCCCAATGCACTTGATTCCATGCATGCGATCAAGGAGAAGTAAAGTTCAAATTGTGAGGCAAGGGCCTCACCAGTTGCAGCTCCAATAACCTTCTTGTTCTTCTTCTTCTGCTAACAGTTAGTAGCGATATTCCCATGTTCGTGATAGTGAAAACACTTCACTTTGGACAAATCCAGCTTCTTGCCTTTAGACTCAGATCTTGAATGGATTTTCTTCCCCTTCCCTTTCCTTGCCTTGGAAGCCAAAGCACAATCCTCTTCATCATCATGCTTTGATGAAGAGACATCTCTTGTGTTCCGCCTGAACTCCTCCTGCACCAAATCCGACTATAGTCGTTCCCAATATGAAAATTTTTCCCTTCCATTGACAGAGTCTTGATAACTATGCCAATTTTTGGGAAGTCCTAGGAGAGCCAAGCTCACCAAATCATCATCAACGACTATTATTCCCACACTTCCTAGATAATCCCAACATTGGACAAACTTCATGAGATATTTTGGAATGGAGTTTCCCTTCTCCATCTTGATCTTCCTGAGTTTATCTTTGAGTGCCAATTTCCTATGGTCATTGTTGTTTTGGAATATATTTGTCCTCTTCCACATTTCATATGGTGTGGCTTTCCCATGAAGGTTTGAGACAATGTGGTCTCTTACTCCCTCCAACAGGATCCTCCTCACCTTTTCCACTTTCGTTTTCCATGCATCAAGATTTGTAGCATCTACAACATCTGTCTTAGGATCATCCTTGTCAATGAATTCCTTCAAGACATTGTCTTTAAGTACTGCCTCCATCCTGTCCTTCCAAGAAATGTAGTTTGATCTTCCCTCGATTGCATACTCTAACCTCAAGCCATTGAAATCCATTTTGATCTTGAATCAGTTGTAGCACCAAGAAAGTCTTTCTGCAAATTCGAATTCTATCCAATCACAAACTCATCTTCTGCAATCTTCTGTTGGAAGATTGGTTGTTGTCATTGATGTCAACCCTAGTCATGGGTTTTGGACCAGAATATTGATGAAGTTATTTGGACATGAAGGAAAATGAAAATGAAGATACAA
>JZKD02S1200588.1:0-12556 GCA_000966675.3 Picea glauca | reverse complement strand
TAATTAATTAATTAAGTGATATAATCAAGGAATAATAAAATAAAGTAAAAGTCACTTGGAGGGAAAAGGTCAACAACAAATTAGGGTTTTGGGAAGCTATAAAGGAAGGGTAAAGAAACCTAATTCATTATGCATTATTATGATTTGATGTTGAGAGTTCCCAGAGGAGGAGAGGATTTGACTTTACTGTTTTGTGGATTTATGGAGGAAGCCACCGCCATTGATTGGTTTCTGTGTTGAGAGACACACCATATCCCATCAGAGATACCATCCAGGTGTTTCACCGTACTTTTCAGGAGTATCCATTGCAGAGTGCGTAGCTCAGCCAGTGAGGGTGCAAGTCAGTTTGAGGGTTTGGAGAGCTGCACAAGATCCCTATCCAGATTGCAGTTTCCTTCCAACCCATTTTATATCCAGCCAGGGCACTTCTATTGAACCATATATCGTCATATTCTGACGGTGGAATCTTGCATATCGACTCATTCAGCCATTTAGGGCGCAACTCTTCTGGACAGACGTTTGGTGTTGCATGCAGAGTTTCAGAGCAGATCTGGACAAATCCTTCCGACCCATTTCCTTATTTGGCGAGATGATCATTTTGAGCCATATAGCAACAAATTCCATTGGTGGAATCCTTTGGGGCACATCCATTGCTCCAGGAGGTGCGCAAACCCCCCAGGGGTCCAGATCCAGTGCCTTAGAGACCAGATTCGAGATTCGGCACTCACCCATTTTAGTCTAGAGGCCAGGGCGCTTCTTTTGGAGTAGTTTCTAGCGTATTCCGACGGTCTGAACTTTCGGATGAGTTTTCCAGCTGGTAGCGATTACCGTACTTCTTCGGAATCGCATATTTTCGTCGATCTATCCGTGCATGCATCAGATATGCTATCATCTTCTAATCACAAGTATTTTTATGTTATTTGATTGTATTCAAGTACTGATCCATGAGATCCGGCTGACGTTTATATTCTATATTTCCAGTAGGCTATTGTATTTCCATGCTCGAGCTGTATTATACATGATATTGGGCAGTTGATGTTCTTTACTTTTGCATGCATCCTTATATGTTGTTTAAACCATAAATATGCAATATGCACATGCAATAACCAACATTCACATGGAATAACCAACATGCACTCGCATTAACCATAAATATCTCAAACACACAACTGAAACGCATCCAGAAACCCCCAGTGTATCATATCTACAAGACATAATAATACATCAGTAGCAAATATCTCGATCAGCGGGATCAGGGATATTTCATGGAGGGTCGGATTGAGGTCTAGAACAAATTTTGGATTTTTCTACACACCAGATCAAGGGCTGGGATAGATTCTAGAACTCCTCCTTGTTTCCTCACTATGGATATGTTATTTAGCCTCTGAATATTATAATTATGGGAAATTAAGATTTTTCTTCCCAAATTTTCAAACGGATTTATGAGTTATCCTGTGAGTGCTTTATTTATGGTTAATAAGATTTTGATTTTATCAATTATTAAATGGATTGTAAATCAGTATTGCGTTCTTTTTATATTGTTAAAAGACTTGGGTCTCTCTTTATTCTCTTAAATGGATACGTAGGGTAGTTGACTTCTGTCATTTACTTATTACAGTTAGTCTTCCCTTAACTCCTTTAATGAATTCTTAAGATAGCAATTGGATCCTTGTATATGGTTGAATAAGATTGGGTCTTCCTCAATACCTTGAATGGAATTGTAATATTGACATTGGATTCTTATATTATTGTTGGGTCTTCCTTTAGTTCCTTTAATTGGGTTTATAAATCAACATTGGGTTCTTCATTGTATTTTTTAAATAAAACTTGATCTTCTTTAATTTTCCTTATATATGGATATGCAAGATAACATATAGATTATCTTATCTAATTCTTAATTATGGGTCTGAACTTCTTATAGTTTCTTGCAACGAAATGTAAGGTAGTCTTGGAATCTTTCCATATTGCTTGTTATGATTGAACCTCTTAGTTATTTTAAAGTCCATTTACAAGCAATAGACTTCTTATAAATTGCTAATTATGATTGATTTATGATAGTTAAATAGGATACTTAAAGTGGTATTGAATTCCGTATGTGGTGCTTAAGGAAGACAATAATTCTTCTTATGTGATTTTATGATTGGAAGTGTAACTAAGATCTCAAGTACCTATGAATTCTTAATTAAGATATATCATGTTATTAAGGTACATGGTTGAGTTACATAGAAGTTGTATTTATTGCAAATGGTGAAAACTTGGTTTGATACTTGACCTGGACTGAGCCTGACTTGACAAGATACTAATGAAGATTGAATTAGATCTCTGCCCACTCCTAGGATTGTACTTATGCTAATGGGGTTCTTATTAATCTTTATGTATTAATTTATTATTCGAAATTACACTTAAGCATTGTTGAAAGATTTATTAAGTAGAGTGGATTATTATTTTCACTATGATGAATTGATGATTTAGTATGTTGATGATTCTAGTCTTGAATAGCGGTGTATGATTGAATTAGTGGGATTTAGATACTTCCTTGTTCCTTAGAACATTCGGTAGTCCTGAGACCTTAAGTGGTAAAAATCAATCGGATGAGTCTTGGACTTGAGCGTTGCTTATGTGTCTTGGAGGTCCTAACCATGCAGGATAGGTTGGGAGGGTAGTTTCCTTATGTTATCATTTTGAGATATGTTTGATTGAATAATAGTGATGTTTCTTTCTATTGAATGTGATGAAATTGATTGAGTAGTTATTAATTTATGTCGAGACGCATGTTACTTGTACTAAAGTTGTTTGTTTTAAAATATATATATATATATATATATATATATATATATATATATATATACCTATTTTTACATCACTAATTGTGGTCGTAATGGAGGGACCATTACATATGGTATTAGAGCTGGTTAAACCCCAAGACATTAGACCGTTAAGCCTTCCACTGTGTTAGACAAATGTTTAAAATAACATCATTAATAAATCTTGAAATTGTCTAGGCGACAATCATGGTTAGAGGACATCGGATGAGTAGACATCATGGTGTGGGAAGATGAGGTATTCCTCCTCTGAGTGTATTCATTCCATAGGAATCTAATCATTAGAAGGATGGGAAGATTGTTGAGGAGGAGTAGGTTGATGTGGGAATTATGGTAGGGATGATGGGATCCTTTCAAAGGATGTTGGAGGCTTGATAAATTATCTTGATCAAATGAGGGTGGGACGTCTCAACCTAATAAGGGTTCATAGTGCCCTCTAGTAGTTAGCAGTAGTGTACTTAAGGAACTAGAGAAAGTTAATTTTCTAAGTTCATGGGTGCCACAGACGACTTAGCCGTCGAGGCATGGTTGGAGAACATGGTGATGTGCTTTGCACTTCGCAATTTCACCTCCAACATGAAATTCTGCATGGTGGTCTTTCAGCTGAAGGGGAGTGCTCTTTTGTGGTGGAAGATGCTCCTACCTCAGCTAAACATGGCAGTTGAATACATGTCATGGGAGTTGTTCGAGGAATGGTTCCAAGAGAGGTATTTGTTAGAGGACTTCATCGAGCATCAAATTAATGAGTTCAGCGCCTTACGATGGGTTGGTCGTATGGTGCTAGAGTATGAGGCCGGATTCATGGATCTACTTAGGTATTCCCCACACCTCAACACAGAGAAGTTGAAGGTCAACAAGTTTATGTTGAACTTAACTTTAACATTTGTGAAAAGTTATGGATCCTAATGCCTTAGACATTGCACGATGCATTTTAGAAGGCCCTCATAGATGAGGAAGAGCTATGCAGCATGGGTCAGGGAAAGACTCTGTCTAGACCAACCGGACAGACGACATTAGGAGTGCAAAAACTTCTACTTCAGGGACCAAGAGTACTAGACCAAAGACCGGATGTTGGACATGTGGAGATCCACATTACCAACAAGAATTTCCAATTGAGAAGTCTAGAATGGTCGGATCAACATGACCCACTACAGTTGGATATTGGGCAAGGCCCACAAGAATAATGCAGTGGTGAATAACTACCAGGCTAAGCACCAGCCCACTATGCCTAAGACGCCAGGTATCGTCTATAGGAACTTTAGTATTTTGATAGATCCTAGTGCTACAGAGAGCTTTGTTTCTAGTGCAATGATAAAGAGAATTAAGGTAAAGGTAGCTAATCAAGATGAGTTTAGATATGTAGAAATGGCTTCGGGTGCCAAACAAAAGGTTGGAGGAAAGGTTATGAACTATAGCATTGACTTGGGAGATTTTGTAATGAATGCCAACCTATATGTCACGATCTTAAGATATTATGACATAGTGATTGATATGGATTGGTTGGAATCGCATGATGTGATACTCAACTATAAGAAGAAATGGTTAAGTTTTACCGATGATGTGGGGTAGAGAAGAATGATTGTGGGAAGAAACCAAGGAGTGTTCTTGAGGTTCATTTCTTCCCTACAGATGTATAAGGGCATGTGCAAAGGATGTAAGTTATATGCAATATTAGAACTAAACGAAAGGGACGAGGCAGAAGGATTAGAAAACCTTTCGGTAGTATGAGAGTTTTCTGATGTATTTCTAGAAGAGTCATCGGGCTTGCCTCTCAAAAGAGAGTTGGAGTTTAAGATAGAATTGAGGCCTAGAATTGAATAGATAGCGAGAATGCCACATTGGATGTCAACACCTGAGTTTCAAGAGTTGAAAATGAAATTGAAGGACTTATTGGACTAGGGAATCATATGTCCAAGGTGTCACCTTGGGATGCGCCTGTTATTTTCATAAGAAAGTAGGATGGGTCATGGAGACTTTGTATTGACTACTGTCAATTGAACAAGAAGACGATCAAGAACCAGTATTTGTTTTCAAGAATAGACAATTTTTTTGATCAAATGAAAGGCGCGACGGTGTTTTCAAAAATCGACTTGAGATCGGGATATCACCAGTTAGAATTAAAGAGGAAGATATTCTAAGACCGCATTCAAGACGACATTCAGACACTATGATTTTACAGTTTTACCATTTGGACTAACAAACGTCTTGGGGGTATTCATGATTTTAATGAATGGGGTGTTCCATGAATACTTGGACAAGTTTTTTCAAGTATTCATTGATGACATACTTATATATTCTCAAACGACAAAAGAACATGATAAACATTTGCGCTTGGTACTACAGTGTTTACGAGAAAACAAATTATACGAGAAACTGTCGAAATGATCTTTTTACCAATCGAGGATTCATTACTTAGGGCATGTTATATCTAGTGAAGGCATCGTTGTGGATCCAATGAAAGTAGAGGCTATTATGGAATGGCCTACGCCGACGAATGTACCAAAATTACGTAGCTTTATGGGTTTAGCAGGATATTATCGATGGTTCATCGAAGGTTTTTCCAAGATATCCAATATAATCATGAAATTGCAAAAGAAAAACAAGAAGTTTATATGGAGCGGGAAGTGCACGGAAGCATTTTAGATGCTCAAGGATTTGTTGATGACAACACCGATACTAAAATTCCCCAACATGGACAGGGAATTCTTGGTGTGCACAGACGCATCCAAGGAGGGTTTAGGAGGAGTATTAATGCAAGATGGTCGAGTGATCTCTTACATCTCAAGGAAATTAAGAAAGCATGAGGAGAACTACGCAATGCATGATCTGGATTTATTGGTCATTGTATATGCCTTAAGAGTTTTGAGACACTATCTGATCGGGCAAAAATTAGAATTAAAGACATATCATTGTGGATTGCAGCACATATTTACATAGAGTGACTTAAATGAATGACAAAGACGTTGGTCAGAACTACTTAGTGAATACGAATTCGATATTTCTTACATAAAGGGTACGATAAACATAGTGGCCAATGCGTTGAGTCGGAGACTGTGCGTATTCTTGGTAATACCTCTTTAGATGAATCTTCAAGAAAATATTCTAGATTTACAGGTCGATGATGACTAGTACAAGGAGGTTAATGACAACATCGAACATGATACCATGATGGTGCCAAGGTTTGAAGGTTATACATTGGACAATGACAGAATGATGAGTTATAATAA
Source organism: Picea glauca (assembly GCA_000966675.3). Classification (NCBI taxonomy): domain Eukaryota; kingdom Viridiplantae; phylum Streptophyta; class Pinopsida; order Pinales; family Pinaceae; genus Picea; species Picea glauca. Next base: position 6,507 of record JZKD02S1200588.1, on the reverse strand, counting down.
CATGATTTATGTGCCTCCTAATGATGAATTGAGAAATTTGATCTTAAGTGAAGCTCATAAAGAAATATACATGGCTCATCTAGGAGTCACGAAGATGAGGTCAGACCTTAATCCCTTATTCTTCTGGAAAGGAATGAAAGCGGACATAGTTAGCTACGTGGCGAGATGTCTAGAATGTCAACAATTGAAAGATGAACATAGACATCCGGTAGGATTACTACAGCCACACTCATTCCAGAATCGAAATGGGAGGTCATTTAGATGGAATTTATTGTTTGATTTCCACTAACGACAAGGAGGCACAACTCGATTTTTGTGGTAGTTGACACTCTGACGAAGAGTTCCCATTTTATTCCTGTGCACACGACGTATTAGGTGCCAGACATAGCTAGAGTTTTTATCAGCAAGATTGTGAGATTGCATGGCATGCCAAAAAGGATCATATCCAATAGAGGATTGATGCTTACATGACGATTTTCGACCAGTTTCTAAGAGGATTTGGGAACGCAACTGAAATTTAGTACATCATATCACCCTGAGATAGACGAGTAGACAGAAAGAACGAACCAAATTTTGGAATATATGTTGTGTATGTATGTAATGGACCAACATAATAGTTGGGAAGAGTTATTGCCACTGGTAGAGTTTGCATACAACAACAGCTATCAAAATACCATTAAGATGGCATCGTTTGAGTTTCTTTATGGACGACCATGTTAGATGCCTTTGAGATAGGATCGACTTGAGGATAGGGTCCTAGTAGGACCAGAAGCAATCCAAGAGATGGAAGAACAAATGCAAATGATAATACAAAGGATTAAAGAAGTGCAAGATCGGCAGAAGAGTCATGTCGATGAGCATCGCATTGACCGACATTATGAAGTTGTCGATCAAGTTTTCTTGTGGGTGAAACTGCACAAGAGTTCAATCAAGTATAGGAAGGAAGATAAACTCTCTCCTAGGTTTGTGGGACCTTTCAAAGTTGTGGAAAGGAAAGGACTCGTTGCCTATCGACTAGCCTTGCCTAATTCTTTGAGGCATATGCACGATGTTTTTCATGTATCTTTTTTGAGACATTTTGTTAGTGATCCTACACATGTGATTGACATGAGTTCTTTGAAGGTTCCAGACGATGGTGCACTCATGGCAGAGCCAATCCGCATTCTGGACCATCACATTTAACAACTACGACGTCGAATAGTCGATCAGGTCAAGGTTCAGTGGGACAATTATAGTGCACAGTCAGCTACCTGGGAGGATGCATATGATATGCGTCAGCAGTTTCCTTACTTATTTGATAGATTAGACATATAGATATTTTCAAATACCATTTTACTGCATTTTATATGTTGTACAACTTCGGGACAAAGTTTAAAACAAGATGGGATGTATGTAACATCCCGCTCTTGTGAGCACATGTTATTTACTTATTCTTTGAGGACATTTGCGTGCAAGTGATCCAGTTATAGTACATGATTATTTTTTTCTCTTATGGATTATTATGATGATGTTGATGGATTATGATTTTTATGTTATTTGTTATATGCATATTGACAGATGCTATTGATGATTTCCCTGAGTGTGAAGGACACTTGACGGATTGTGGATGTCTATGGCATCAATTGACCTCCTTGGACTCAGGATTGAGTCAGGGACTGGATTGTATTGGTTTGAGTATTTCATTTATGCATATGTGACATATGATCGATTATAGTATGATTTTGTATATGGAACATTGACAGTGTTTCGTTGATGGATGCAGGTTGACGAATGATTGGTAATATGAATAGCATAAGGAGTAAAGGGGCCATGCACATAGGCCAGATATTGAGGGAGAGGTGTGGCAGAGTCCCTGTCATAGCCTACTAGCACTCCTATCTTGACTCGAATTGTAGATTAATGGTTACCTAGTTAGAGAGGTCCATGATGTCATGAGAGAAGACTGACACAGTCACTCACGGATATTTCTAAGGGGCGTGCAATAATGCAAGGTCCTTATTCCTTAGATTCCCTTATTCTCTCACAAGGTCTCCTGAATGGAGTGTCGACTCCAAGGGTTGGACAACTACCAAAACCAGTCAAAGGAGAGAGGCACCCTTGGAGCACAAAGTGCATCTTGAAGGGCACATCGCGGAAATAAAACTTGAGTCAATGAATCTAGGTGGCCTAGAAAACCTTGAGCGAATAATTAAACCTTGTAAAATATTTAAGCATTGTTGGATTTAATAAATTAATTAAGGATTGAAATTATTAATTGTGAATCCCCAAATGAAAGTCTAAGCCTATTAAAAAATTAAGCCTAAGTTGGTAAGAATACTAAAACTAAATTATTAACTAAATCAAAATAGGAATGAGGTAAATCAATTTAAGAAATTAAGAAAAATAAAATAAACCTATAGATTGATTTAATACACATATGTGCAAGAAAATACCAAATTGGAATGTAAGGTAAGAAAGGAATAAAGCTGAAAGAATGTGTACGCATATAAAGGTATCTAGAGTCTAGTTAACACTAGTCTAACTAGAAGAAGATTCCTATTTTAACTAAACTCATATTTAGTAAGGCATCAATCATTAAATGGGAACAAGAGGAATAAAGAGACAACTAGGAGCGAATTAAGGAGCACTTTTAGGAAGGGTGAAAGAAATTGAATTTAATTAAATTAAAATGTGGAATTACTTGTACAACTTGGGGAAAGGGTGACAAGTGTATGGGAGAAATAATTATAATTTATCTAATTAAAAAGTGAATTAATTGTGCAAGTGGGGAGTTATCATTAAGGAAACTCCTATACATAAAATGTTAAAGAGGGGAAAGGATCACTCTAGTTATGGGTAAAGTTATGTTGCATAATTTTTTACTGGTTTTACCTGTGAGAGTTGGGATACCCAGCTTGAGAGAGAGTGATGTCTCTACCTTGTGAGGAAAGTTGGGAGCTAGAGGATTTCTGGTTGTGTGTGTGTGTGTGGCCCCTTTGTGGCTCGAGGGGATAAGGGGGGAGAAGAGTACCCCTAGCATTGGTTGGGAGGTATCAATGAAGTCTCAACGATTAACAAGCGGGAGAAAGGAATGAGTACCATTGTTGAAGAACATATTTAGATTTCTTCATCGTCGGTTACGGTATTCTTATTCTGAGGTTTGAGTTTGTATTAAGTTTTAATCTGCATAATAGAGTTCTTTTGATTTCACTATAAACTGTTGTAATTATAAACTTGAATCGACAAGTCCTTGAAATATTTTATTGAAATCTAGAAGATAAATTTCTGATAATTGTCGTCATCTTGATTTCTCAAAATGATTAATGGTTGCCAGGATATATACTTACAGAATTCTAATTTCTTAGTTGCTTCTAGTGATTGCATATCATAGTTTTAATTAGATTATTATTTTTATAGATGTGATTTATGCATAAATGTCTCTTGTTGCATGTGGAGAAGATTGTGTATTATATGGTTGTTTTTGGGAAAAAACCTGAACAAATGAATAACCCTTGTGATTACTGATTCAAATTTCAATTTTTGAGAAAAAAACTCAGTTTACAGTGTTGTCAGAATTTTTAATTATTTGTTGTTAAACCTCCTCAAATGGAATTGGTAGATTCATTTTCACTTTGTAGTGGTTAAAATTTTTCCCGGAATAAGAATTTCGTGGAGGCTCTATAACCACTGCTAATTGAAACTATGCTACCAATTTAGAGTTCCTTTGATTGCTACCAATCCAATCATAGTCTGAGATCTTTATCACTGCAAAATTTTAGGCAATGGAATTTGGAAAATATTATGGTTGTTGTGTTTAGATGCTACCCTATTTTCATAAAAAGAATTTAAACTTACAAAACAAAATGCAAAATGATTAACTATGCGTAGTCAATTTATTTCACCTCTTCGAACATCGAACCTCCTTATATTCACTGCCTTTGATTACTATTTATAATTTCAAAGTTTATTGTCTTATCCAATCAACTACCCAAAACAAATTTGTAGCTCACACATATTTCACTATGTAGGCGGTCCATATTTTAAATTATGAGTTCGTTGTCATCCCTTGAACAACCCAAAATTTACCAATTGAGTGAATCCTTTTCCTCTTCCTCTATCTTTGATTTTTCTTTTATAAATCTCGATTGTGGTGTTATGTTGGTTCATTGTACGAGGTTGAAGTCTAGTAGTTAATATTATTGATTTTTCTGACAATGTGACCTATACAATTTGAAGAGTGGTTTTCTAAAAGATCTTGTATGATAGGATTTAAATTCATAAATGAAATTGAGGTTGCAAAAATAAATGAATTTCCTGAGTGCCTTTGTAATTAATTTAATGTCCCTTCCTTAAGCTTAATCATTCCCGAAATCTATTCGCTACCTGTAAATTTAAATTCAAATTTTCAGAAATTTTGTCGTTTCAAGGTCCCAATCAAGGGCTGGATCAGGGGAAGGATCAAGGGTCGGGTAAAGGGCCGGATCAAGGGAAAAATCAGGTGTAGGATTTCGTTCCATGTGAAAAACATCTCTCTTGAAATTACAGTGTATTAAACCTATTCGTGTCTGGTTTTCCCATTTCTCATTAATTGTTTTGCATTGATTTACCATGTTTTCAAACAGTGGTAACTTCGTAGAGCTAACACCAAGAAGGGTGAGTTGAATTTGTTGATTGGATGGAAGTATACATGTTCACTCACCTCTTACATGTCACTATCACTTCTTGACAGACCCTACAACAATTATTCTCCCTTCCACTAATCTATACAATTAATAAAAATTGTTTCTGTTGCACTAAAAATTAATTTAAATTATCGGAATTTAGGTGCCAGATGGAGGACCGGATAAAGTTCCAGACGGAGGATTGGATTAAGTGTTGGATGGAGGGATGGATTGAGATCTGGAATGAATTTTGTATTTTTCTGCACATCGGATCAGGGGCTGGGATAGATTCTGGAACTCCTCCTTGTTTCCTTACTATGGATATGTGATTTAGCCTATGAATATTATAATTATGGGAAATTAAGATTTGTCTTCCTAAATTTGCAAACAGATTTATGAGTTATCCTGTGAGTGCTTTATTTATGGCTAATAAGACTTTGATTTTCTCAATTCTTAAATGGATTGTAAATTAGTATTGCGTTCTTTTTATATTGTTAAAAGACTTGGGTCTCTCTTTATTCTCTTAAATGGATACATAGGGTAGTTGAATTATATCATTTACTTATTACAGTTAGTCTTCCCTTAACTCCTTTAATGAATTTTTAAGAGAACAATTGCATCCTTGTATATGGTTGAATAAGATTGGGTCTTCCTCAATACCTTGAATGCAATTATAAGATTGACATTGGATTCTTACATTATTGTTGGGTCTTCCTTTAGTTCCTTTAATTGGGTTTATAAGCCAACATTGGGTTCTTCATTTTATTGTTTAAATAAAAATTGATCTTCTTTAATTTCCCTTATATATGGATATGCAAGATAACATATAAATTATTAATTATGATTGATATCTTATAGTTAAAGAGGATACTTAAAGTGGTATTGAATTTCATATGTGGTGCTTAAGGAAGACAATAATTCTTTGTATGGGATTTTATGATTGGAAGTGTAACTAGGATATGAAGTACCTATGAATTCTTAATTAAGATATATCATGTTAGTAAGGTACATGGTTGAGTTACATAGAAGTTGTATTTATTGCAAATGGTGAAAACTTGGTTTGATGCTTGACCTGGACTGAGCCTGACTTGACAAGTTACTAATGAAGATTGAATTAGATCTCTGTCCACTCCTAAGATTGTACTTATGCTAATGGGGTTCTTATTAATATTTATGTATTAATTTCTTATTTGAAATTACACTTAAGAATTTTTGAAAGATTTATTAAGTAGAGTGGATTATTATTTGCACTATGATGAATTGATGATTTAGTATGTTGATGATTCTAGTCTTGAATAGTGGTCTATCATTGAATTAGGGGGATTTATATACTTCTTTGTTCCTCAGAACAATCGCCAGTCCTGAGACCTTAAGTGGTCAAAATCAATCGAATGAATCCTGGATTTGAGCGTTGCTTATGTGTCTTGGAGGTCCTAACCGTGAAGGATAGGTTGGGCGGGTAGTTTCCTTATGTTATCATTTTGAGATATGGTTGATTGAATAATAGTGATGTTGATTTCTTTCTGTTGAATGTGATGAAATTGATTGAGTAGTTATTAATTTATGTCGAGACGCATGTTACTTGTACTAAAGTTGTTTGTTTAAAAAAACAATATTTACCTATTTTTACATCACCAATTGTTGTCGTAACGGAGGGGTCGTTACAATCAAATCCCTTGAGATGAAAACCTACTTTTAGAGTGAATCTATGCTAGTTTGTTTCTTGTGGTGCGAACCTACACTCCTTTATTTCCCCCCTTACCTCCACACACCTTACCCTCACTTCACATTCCCTTACTCCATCCCCTCTCCCCACTCATCCACACTTTATACTTAGCCATTTTTCCTTCTTTCCACTCTAATATCC
>JZKD02S1200577.1:0-12556 GCA_000966675.3 Picea glauca | reverse complement strand
ACAACAAAAGCATTGTTCCCTTCAATGATATTGTTACCATTATCATAACCATTACAAGACATTACAATTTGTAAGGAAATAAACATAATTACCGAATTGACAAGAACTGTGATCTCAAAATGAGAACTCTAGCCCTAAAAACTCATATTTTTTAGTCAAAAACACCAAAATCAACCTCTTGATTGAAATTGCACCCATTTTTTAGGGTTAAAATTCTAACCTTTTGTAGTCATGGTATTAAAACCATGTAATGTTACTAACCAATACCTTAAAATCAACCCCTTATTGAAAAAGTGATGCTACCAATAGCATCATTTTGGGGGGGTTAAAATTACAACTTGTTTAAAAACATGGCCATAACAACTTCATAATGTTGTAAACGAAAGTCTTAAAATCAACCCTCGAATTGAAAAATGGTGCTACCAACAACATCTCCCCATTTTTCATTGGGTTAAAAGTGCAATTGTTTTGAAACCATGGCCATGACAATCATTATTGTTGCAACCAAATCCTAAAATCAACTATCGATTCAAAGAGAAGTGTTATCAATAACACCTCTCATTTCTTGGTATTAAATTTGCTACAATTTTCAAACCATGGCATAAAGGATTAGTACTGCTACAAACAACATTACAAAATGAGCAAAAAAAAACTGAAAAAAATAGAATTAAAAAAACAAAAGAGAAAAAACATTAAAAAAAACTATTTTAAATAAGAAAAAAAAAGTGTACACCCACTTTTAAAAAACAAAACAAAAAATAAGACAAAATTCATAAACAATTGAAAAAACCTTAAACACAAAGGTATGATAATTATGTCCAAAAGGATCACCTACAATAGTTTTGTTTATGACAACAATATCTTGGAGGAAGTGCCTTCATACAAGTATCTTGGAATCGATATCCACCATAAGCTCAATTCGAACTATAGCGTTGAAAAAAGGATAAGTGGAGGGTGGAAAGCTTATTATGAGCTCCTAAAAAATTGTAAATCAACAAACCTTTGCCTTTGGGATAAAAAAAAAAAAAGTCCTCTTTCACATTCTCGTCACTCCAATTATCTTATATGGATGTGAAGTTTGGGGTTGCGATATATCTAGAGAATCATGGAGAAATATAGAAAATATCCAAAAGAATTTTATAACTTATAATCTCATAATTAAGGGTAATACACCCTATCCTATCCTCCTCATAGAAGCAATCATTTCCCCCATTGAAGACATTGATATGATTAGATACCTAACATAAAAGAACAAGATAAACAACATGGCTGACAAGAGGCTCCCCAAAATTGCTTTAGACTCTAGCCAAAACAACCAGCGGCTCAAGCAAGGATGACATAAAGATGTCAAATATTGGCTAAATCATTAGGGAATACAAGAAGAATCCACCATGCAGAATATGGATAATATTAAAAATATTATCACTTATAAATTTAAGGAGAAGATGTGGTACGATAAAGAATTAGTGGATAAAAAGAAATTAAGATACTACAAGGAAGTGGTCAACCCTAATTTAAAAGATCAAATTTACCTCTCAGTTTTGAAAAGTGCAAAGAAGAAAATCAACATTGCTAAAATAAGAACAAACTCTCACGAGCTCCATAGTGAAATTGGGCATTAGACAACTCCCAAAACACCATGGGATGAGAGAATATGTCACCTTTGTGACACTGAGCGGGTAGAAGATGAAAAACACTTACTCTTGGATTGACCTGCCTATACCCATATTAGATCCCAATTTAAAAATAGTTTCCACATTATTGACCTTCCTAACCTCCTAAGTCATCAAAACTATGGTGATCTTGGAACACTTCTCTCAATGTTTTTTTAGCATAGAAATACACTTTTAAAGAAATTGAAGTAATCGCTTACCTTCTTAAGGTCCAATAGACCGAGTGGTCTCAATGGACGTTAATCATCACCATCATCATCATATATATATATGAAATTGGTAACTCATTAAAATAATAATAATAATTTTAAAAAGTTTTAATTAAAAATTTTAATTAAAAAAATATTTAAAAGGAAATAGATTAAGTTTAAATAAATATATATATATAAAGAAAAAAAATCAAGTTTTTAAAAATAAATAAATAAAAGTTTAAAAAAAAAATGAAAAAAAAGAAGAACTTGGGTGGTGGGGATAATTCTTGGAATCTCCTGAACGATCATGGAGGAACAATCTAATGATCTCTGCAATTGATAACCCTAGCTGCCTCAATGTGGTGCATCCCTCATATGCCCTGAAGTAGAAGACATACAATGCAGGTGTAGTCGTAAGGACTGCAATGATCCCTCCATAATTGGTTCATATGGCTACATCTGGCAGCTCGTTGGTGGATTCACGGTATTTCAAAGGCATAGTAACAAGGAAGGCCTTTGCCTACCCTTTTTCCTCTGGAATGAACGAGGCAGGAACAACGTGAACAAGCCTCCTAAACCTGACAAAGAGGGCTCCCATCTAGGGAATACGCCAAACAAACTTAGCAATGTATGTCTGGCCAAATCTAAGGACAACATGAGATATGAGGTGACTCCACCCAATGTTGGTAATTATATTCAGTTAATGAAAGATCGTGCACTCATAGAAAAATTTATGGGCTTATGGCCCTCTAAGAGGGTGTTGATTGGTTGGGTTAATTCCAAGTGGAAAACCAAGGGCTGAGTTGATCTAAAGCATGGCCCCAAAGGGTTTTTCATAGCCATATTTGTGTGCATCGAAGATCTAAGAAGATATTTGAAGTCGGACCATACTTCTTTAACTTAGAAGGGATTCATATTAGATATTAGACGAAACATTTAGCCTAGAAAAGGAAACATTCACATAAGCACCAGTTTGGATTCAAATGTACTCCATGCCTTAGGAATTCTGGGAATTTGAAATGTTGGAAGCGATTGGAAACTCGTTGGGTTCATTCATCAAAATCTTAGAGGTCACCAAGAAAGGGAGGTACAAATCGTATGCAAGGATATGTCTATGCATGAATGTCATTGTTTCTCTATTGGATTCCATCTGCATTCTCTTCTAGGATGAGGAATGGATCCAAACCCTAGAATATGAACATATACCATTACGATGAAAAAACTTACATGAGCATGTCCATCTCTTTTGTGACTTCCCCCTAAACATCTCTAACAAAATGGAAAAGAGAAAGGGCATTGTAGATCAATAAGGCTTTGCCAAAATACCCAACAAAAGGAAATCGAGGAAGAAAATACCAAACCAAGTCCTTGCAACCCAAGCACTCAATCACCAAAATAGTTTTGAAGCTTTGGAAGATAACGAGATGGTTTCTCCCCAAACATACATCACCAAAGGAAATCCTAATATAGGTGGAAGAATAAGCATGGATCCTAAGGAAGAACCCTAAAGGTAGAAAACAGACCTACAACAATGCAATATCAACTCCTCCTAGGTGCACATCCTAGAAAAAACCATGGAAGTGGAAGAGGATCTCTCCCAAGAATCAAAACAGGATGACCCTCAGAAGGACAACAACTCGAAAATGTTAGAGCTAGACATGCCAACTTTAGTGGTAGCTCATGGGGAATAATGTTCCACCCTTCAAAAACCTCAAATACTTCATATGAAAAAGGAACTCATCAAAACCATATTGAAAGTAAGGAAATCCCAGGCCAATCCCAATCGGCCAGAGGGAATAAGCATCAAAACTTCCCACAAAGCACAGAAGAATCTCTTAGCAGAGGAGAAAAAGAGAGGGTGCAAGTTGTCCAAACAAAAAATAGAAGAAGTTGGCTCGTTACTAGTCAACTTTGGGCAGGTGATGGGATTGTCATAAAAATACTTCACAATGAAATCCAAGCCACTAGGTTAAACCCCTAAGTGGAACAGTTCAAGGTGCACTAACTTCCACCCTACTCTCTATTTTCTAATGATAGTGCTCTCTTGGAATGTAAGAGGTCTCAACACTCTCTACAAACAACACATTCTCATAAAAAGAATTAGTTGAGACAAACCCTCAATAGTCCTCCTATAGGAAACAAGGTGTGATAAGGAGACATTGACCAAACTAGGAAAAAAATATGGAGATGTAGTAAAGTCAAAGTAGTCCCAACCATAGGCCTCTTTGGGGGTTTGGTTGTGTTATGGTATATTGAACAAATCAATATGGATAATTTTGTGGAACAATCCAATTTACTTTTAACTGACTTCAGAATCAAAGGCTTGTCAATCCAGGGTTCAATAGCTAGTGTTTATGGGTCGACAAACCCCCTACCAAAAAATTATTTCCTTCAAGCCTTAAAAGTAGTAGGGGAGCTATACAAACTTGATAAATGGATAGTTAAAGGGGATTTTAATATGTATACATCACTATGAGAGAAGAAATGCAAACTCAAAAGGCTAGATTCAGAACAAACTACCTTTAAAGACTTCATAGCATACCTCAAACTTATCGATGTACCCATGGTTAGTGGTTGTTATACATGGAACAACAAGCGTGGGGGAATTAACCAAATTCCCACTAGGATAAATCACTTCCATGCCTATTGAAGCTAGCATTCTACCTTACACGAGATCTGATAATTGGTTGATCAAGATCTCATAGAAATGATTGTTAATGCCCAGGCCAAGGCCCTTTCAATTTGGGCAATTCTGGTTGGACCACCTGAAGTTTTTGCCTGTCCTAAGAAAATGGTGGATAGAAGAAAGTGTAAACGCAGGCTCTTAGTTGTACTAGCTACAACAAAACATCAAATATGTAAAGTAACACATTAAAAAGTGGAATAAGAAGCTGCATGAAAACATCCTCCTTGAAAAGGCAAAACTTGAAAAAGAAATGAAAAAGTTGCAAGCTACCATCATTCTCAATGGAAAAATAGTGGAACAGAAAAATGAAGAGAAACAACTCAAAAAGGAAATTGAAAATTGAGAGAAACAAGAGGAGGTTCTCTGGAAGCAAAATTCATGCACACAATGGATAAAAGAAGGAGACAGGAACTCCAAATTCTTCCACAAATCCATGCTCCATAGACGCAATCATAATCAAATATACAACCTCTTGACACCCACATGACAGAAATTGGAAAGATATGAAGATATAGTACAAGATCTCAAGGGACACTTTAGTCAAATCCTCATGGAACCACCAATGGACATGAAGGAAGCCATCAATGAAATATTAACCTTCATATTGAAGGCAATAACTTAGGAACATAACAACAAAATTCTTTGACCCATTTCTATGGAGGAAGTGACAACCATGGTTAAAGCCATGGCCCTTGGAAAATCACTTGGCCGGGATGGATTCACCATGGAATTTTTTCAGCCCTATTGAGATATCCTACGAGAATATGTTTGGAAATTAGTGGAGGAATCATGACTTTCAAGTCATATCCTACAAGCCTTCAACTCGTCCTTTATTCCCTTATTCCCAAGGACTAGAATCCATTAATTTTTAATAAATTCAGACCCATTGCCTTATGCAATGTTATCTATAACATCATCTCAAAGATTATAGAAAAAATACTCAAGCCCATCCTCCACAAAATTATATCCCTAGAACAAGAGATTTATTTGGAAGGACGCCAAATCCTTGATGGGATCATTTCCTCCCACAAAAATATCTATTCTTTAAAAATCTCCAAATCTTTGGGCATGTTGTTAAAACTAGACATGTCTAACACTTATGATAGATTAAGTTGGAGGTTCTTGGAACAACTCCTTCTAGCCTTTGGGTTCATCCCTACTTGGACTTCCTGGGTAATGAATCGTGTGTCTTTGACCTTATTCTCCCTTGTAGTCAATCTATCTTCGTCCGACACTTTCAATCCTTCTCGAGGAATCCAAGAAGGTGACCCCCTCTCCCCTTTCCTCTTCATCATGGAGGTAGAAGGAGTGGGAAGATACCTTAAATCCGTGGTCCATTCAGAAAATTTGAAAGGAATCATCTTGCATCCAGATTTGGACCCTATGACACATCTCCTATGTGTTGATGATACCCTACTCTCTAGCATAGCAATTGTCAAGGAGGCACTCTCCTTCAAAACAATCCTTGATACCTTTATGATAGCCTTAGGGGGCTCATAAACCACAACAAATCCCATATTTTCTTTCTCAACACCCACGTGCATATCCATCTCAACATATCTCTCTTTTTGGGCTTCCAAAGGATTTCCCTTCCAACAAAATATATGTGGGGGTCCTCCTCACTAACCCCCTCTGAAATGCCTCTTGGGATGACCTCCTCGCCAGGATAGAAGAAAAACTTACCAACTGGTCTTTTCATTCTCTAAATCTTCCTAACTGAATTACCCTCCTTAAGTTGGTATTATAATCCATGCCCCTGTATCTCTTCTCGATGCTAGTAGCTCCCTCAAAGATCTTAAAATCCATCAGAAATATACAAATGAATTTTCAGACAAACAGGGACCACAAATGGGCCTTAGTGGCATGGGATACAATTTTCCTTCCCAAAAGAAATGGGGGTTTGGGCCTAAGCGACCTGTTGATCATGTGTCGAGCCTTTGCAACTAAACATGGTGGAGACGGATCAAGGAATAAGGAGATATCTAGCGTAGAATATGGAAGTTCAATTATGTTAATGAAATTCCACATGAATAATTGACCAAACTAAATATAGCATGCACATGCTCATTGATATGGAACAATGCAAACTTTTGTGTCAAACCAACAAAAGTTTGACACAACATCAGGATTTCTGGGAAATCAATTGGGAGAAAAAGCATTATTTTGGGAGAATGCATGGCAACGGGAACCTCAAACTGAACATAATCCCCTCCTCATACAAGTCAAGGATATGCTACAAAATAATGGTTGGCAACATGTCAAACAATACTAGCAAGGTGTGGAGAATGAGGTTTGTTAGTGGTCAAGAAATGGCTTGGAACAAAATCATGGCCCAACCACATATATTCATAGGTAACAACCCTCTTGCAATCCTATCTAAACAATGTTTACCACTTATCCAACTAGGTGTCAATGTCATGTACCATGAAGACATGTACCTCGTGCCATGACAAGTTTGAAGACCGATGGCTCAACATGGAAAAAATTTCCCCCAAAACTTATATTTCTCTCTCTTCTTCTCCACGGAATGTTCGCTCCCCTATGTTGGAAATTTTGTAATGTAACTTGTTATCATGGGTTAATTTTTTCATTGATTTAGTGGCCTAGGACTTTATCATTAGGGAAGTCCTTTCATCAAGTGTTTTTTTTTCCTTAGGTAATTAATTTTGATCTTCAACAATTTTAATTACTTAAGTGTTTCACTCAATAATCCTCCAAAGTGGTGAAAGGAATTCTATTGATTGAGCCTAGTAGGTGACTAAGGGATATAAGTGTTGTATATTACCATGCTATACATCTCCTAGAGTCTCACAGAATTTCGTTAAGTTTTGATAGGTGTTTTTAATAATTAAAATTTCTCGTAAATTGGAAATTTTTAATTATTTTTTATGTAAAATGTACAAATTTGGTCCTGATGGATTTTGTATAGGGGTATGGGTACTCAAATCAAATGGATTATGACCCCCTACACCCTTGTACCAAGTTTCAACTCATTTGGAGAATATTTTCTAGGTCAATGTCTGTGAGGAGTCTAAGTCAGTCAAAAATCAACAAATAACTGCCTAAAGTAAAAAATTGTCAAATTTTGTAAATGAGTCTAGAGTCATGAAAAAGGGGGAGGAAATGTTTCCTAATGTAATTCCTAAGTTAGAAGGTGGTAATCCACTAAGAAAGGGTCTCCCCAAGTCAAGTGTTGGTGACTTCATGTGTTTCCCTAGAAAGAGGGGCACCCCCCCTCTTCATGAACAATTAGCAAGTGTGAAAAGCAAAGGTTAGGGAAGGCCCAACACCATGGGTGCCCCCCCTTTGAGCCTAGAGAAGCATTTAAACATGATAAATGGGGTTCCCACCCCCTCATTCCTTAGTTCTCTCTCATGTGGCACACCCCCCTCTCTCATGGTGTGCAACCCTTTGAAGTGGGCCTCCCTTGCATGGTGTGACACTTGGAGAGCATACAAGGGGGGTCTCCTGCCCCTTAAAAGAAGCTCACCTCTCCTCATTTGGACATCAACTTTCATTGTAACTTTATGGTGCCCAAATTTATCCTCACTCTCTTTTGCTCTCCCATTCAATTTTTCTATTGTATTCTTGCTGCAAATTTGCAGCGATCTCTTGGATAATAAAAGTTCAGCTTTGGAGGATCTCTTGGTGTTATCTTGGTGTTCTTTTGGTGTTCTTGCATGGTGATTTGGATTGAGTTAACATTGCTGCGGTTTTTGTGCAATTTCTTCCTTACAGTGTTCTAATTGAAGACCCTAAGCAAAGTGTTTTGTTGGGGATAGATTTGTTATAGTTTTGTCATAAGTCTATGTGGGTTGTTTCTCTTTGTGTTTGGAAAGTGCTTTGCAAACCATTGTGAAGATCCCACCTTCTTGCATCATTGTGTAGCAAGGATTTCAACATTTGCAGGTTACCAAGGGCTTGGAGGAGTGGATTCTAAGTCTATATACCCACTTGTCCAACCACAAAGCACCATTCTATTTTCTAATTTTATTTCCAGCCCTATCTCATTCATTTTTCAGATTTATTTCTTCTCTAAATATTGTGAATCTAATCATTTCTAAGTTCAGATTTTTACTCACAAATTTTATGTTTTATATACTAACAAATACTAACTTGTTCCAAGTTCATTTTTATCATTTTCCAGCATAGAAAGCTTGTTGTTTTGTGCATGCTTTCTCCAGGTTAAGGGGAGGTGCTGCCACTTTTTTTCCACAAAGAGCTCAAGGAAGCATCCAAGAGTTGTAGTGAAAAAACCCTTCACTCCTATTTCTTTCTAAGACATTGTAAGCAGCCCAAGAGAGTCTCTTGGGCTTGCATTCTTCATCTATTCTCCTATTTAATTTGTAAATTATTTCAATTTTTTAAGTGCCCACACCTTGCATGTGAGTGGTTTTTCCAGCCTTGCAATACCATGCTGGCTAGAGTAGATTTAATTTTATGATATTTGCATAAGTTGATTGACCCACTTCTCCCACAAATAGAAGGTTGTGTGGCTAGATTTTATTTATTTTTTCCCTTCAAGTCTTTTTCCCACCTTGGCCATAAAATCAGTAGGCTTGTCCTCCACATTGTGCCAAAGTTGTGTGGCTAATTTGCTTATTTCGTTAATTTTAAGTTATTTGGATTGTTTGCCCACACCTTGCATGTGAGTGTCTTTGCCACCATTGCAATATTGTGTTGGCTAGTAGTTAGAACTTTCAACATTTGCAAGTAAACAAACATTGCCCCACCATTTTCCCCATATTCCCTCCCCTTGTCACTTTGTGGATCTTGGGTGACAAGAAAGGGTAAAGGATTGTGTGGCTAGTATAATTAGGCACTCAACTCCTATATTGTTGAACCACTAAAAAGAGGTGAATGTGGAGGCTACTTGGGGTTGAAGCAAGGAGGAATTTCGTGGTACTACGTGTCCTCCTTGTTGAGCACTCAACATCTTGGATTTGACCTGTGGAGCTAGGGGAGAACCTTGTTGTTCTCTTGTTAAGCACCCAATACTTCCTCTTGGTTAAAGGATATGGAAGTTGGGGTAGTCACTTAGCTTAGGATTCTTATAATTCACATCTAATTACCCTAAGTTAAAGAGAGACCTTAAAATTTATTAAAAGCAACTTACTCGCATTGCAAAACATTCACTTTTCAATTCTTGTGATTTCCCTTTCATGTGATTTACTTTCAAGTCTTTGTATTTCATTCATTTTCAGCAAGTTCTTTACATGTGAATATTTACTTGTCAAAGCATTCTTTACTTGATATATTATTTATTCTTTGGGAAATAATTGTCTTAAGTACAAAGTCATTTTTATTGTCTAAATCATTGTGTAGATTTCCATACTTTATTTCAAGTTGTAGAAATATCTTTTAATGTGTAGATCTCAATAAGTGGAATTTGGTAATCTTTAGGCATTGGTCTATATGTTATATTGTAAAAGAAAAGGTTTGTATGTCATTGAAAGAGTTGCATTTTTCATTGTTTGCTTGTCATTGGGCTGGGTCTTCTTAATCCATAAGTTAATTAACTCCTAGAACTGAAATAAATCTTTCACATAGTTTAATAGGGTCTACCCCCCTTGGCTTCCATAGGAGTGGGCCTAGATGGAAGGAGTCTATATTGAGGTGAAAGTGGGTCTAGACTTAGGTTTGTGCCTCCAAGGACACACAAAGTGGGTTGGAGACTTCTCCACATTTGTAGGTGTGTATTAGGTGGCAATAGATACCAGACAATTAAACTACAAAGAAGGACACGACATTGTTCGATGGGGAACCCAAGGAAGTGGGAATTTCAATTTAACATATGCATACGAGAATATGACCAACCACAAATCCCTACCCTCAGATATCATTTAGAGAAGTGTTTGGGTTACATAAATCTAGTGGAAGATCTCATCCTTTACATGTTGTTGTCCCAAAGGAAAAATCTTACTTGGGATCACCTCACAAGCATAGGATTCAAGGGACCATCAATATGTTATATGTCTCAACAAGAGGAGGAAATGACAGAGCACCTTTTCAACAATTGCATGGAATCCAACCAACTTATAACAAAGGGGAAACCATCTTCAACATATCAAACAGAAACAGGGAAAACTCAAACTGAATTTAGAAATGGAACAAAATCCTTTTAACAACATCATCCTCAACGAAGCCTGGTAGATATTCAAGGGTCATTTGTTATGGTCGATTTGGAAGGGGAGGAACAGATGAATTTTTAAGCACTAGAGGAGAGTAGAAGAAGACATATTGTAAAGGATACATACATCAATTACATAATCCATTCGAGCAAAACTCTAGCCGAAGGAAGCATCAATGGTGGTGGAAAAAGAACAAGCTATTTTCTCAACCTAGCACTTCAACTTGGAACCAATCTACAACAATAATATCTCCCGGAAAGGAAGCCACTCTCCAGAGAAATGGGAAAAACCACTAGCAACTTTCATCAAGCTAAAATTTGATGGAGATGCCAAAGGAAACCCAGGGTCTCCAAGTGCAAGGGGGATATTCAAAGATGATAAGGGTGATATACTATTTGTTTATGCACACTATATGGGAAAAAACATGAATAATGCAACATAGTTGGATGGCCTAATAAAAGGACTCTCACTAGTCACACACATAAACTACCACAAGTTGGTAGTGGAAGGATATTCTTCCATTATTATCCAAGCCCTTGCTAGGCTCCTACATGGCTCACATCCAGAAAAATCTTAGCCATTATACTTCACATGTTTGCAGAAAAGAAAATAGGGTAGCTATTTGTTTAGCCAATTGGGGGGTCTCCTCACCAGGGTACAACCTCTCCTCAATATGGATCTATCTTAACCAAGCGCACCTTTATGCAGAATGCACTAAGATAAACATGGTGGATATGAATCCCCCAAATGGGGTGTTTGGTCATGTGTCATCAATCAATGTTGTATGAGAGAGATAGAATTCTACATCTAACATGTTGGTACAATGGACCTGTCGTCAAGCAAGCCAGAAGGTATGTTGGGTATGTGTTATTTTCTTTGCAATATTTGTCTCATGTATTGTACACTGATATGGGAGCCCAACTCTGCTAAATCAGCTGCTTTGATCATTTCCCAAAGGGAGATCACTTCTCTGCCTATGGTGGTTACTTTCTGGTTCACTACCATCTGGACTTTCGCTGGCCATATTTCCCTACATTACCTCTTGCTTGGCCTCTTGGGGTGGGTTGGGTCTTTTTCTTTTCTAAGAATGGGTCTAGAAAGTCGATGTTGGTGTCGTCCTATGGTCTCTTTGTTTCCCTTTGAGGATATGGGGAAAGGCAGGTGTTGGCTCCTTCCCCTTACACCCTTGTTTATTCTACCTCTATGGGTTATTTGGGATACTTTGTCCAACTCTCTTATCTCTCTTTACCCTGTAGGTGTTCAAGGTCAACTCCGCTCCCCTCCTCTGTTAGTTCTCTTCAAACTTATGGCTGACAAAGGTGCTTTGCTTCATATGCAGGGGGTGAGGAAGAGGGTTGCAATTGAGTCGTTGCCACAACAATGCACCATTATATCCATTCACATCACATGTTTTGAAAGAGATGAGCTCTATCAAACCAACACTGCCAACACTTCTCCAACACAACAAAGGAAAATGGAATTGTTGATGGATGATGCTAGGGTGTTAAGAGCCCATACTTCCAATCAACAAATCAAATAGGAATTTTAGGAATGGATTGTAGACTCATGCTTCTCTAGATCAAGGGACACCAAAATGTTTCATGTAATGGAATTCCACTGGATGGAAACGACCATTACAACGCTCTCTACGAAGGAAACGTAGGCTAAGTAGGACAAGCAGGAGAAAACTCTGGACCATATTCACAGGTTGGAGGCCAACTTCAACATCCTCTATAGAGTCGCCTTTGGTATCACCTTCAAAGTGAAAAACTAGGGAGAGGAGGATGACAAGGAATATGTGGAAGTTACTAGGTCCGAGGAATCTCCAAGAACCAGTGATAATCCAATTATAATCAAAGATGATATTGGAAAGGA
>JZKD02S1200566.1:0-12556 GCA_000966675.3 Picea glauca | reverse complement strand
TTTTATTCAAAATTTGCATGTAATCCCTTTACATAGTTACTTTCCCTTTGCCATACTTTAGAACCTTTTCATAGTTTTTCTATTTTTTTTTACCATGCTACCATTAAATTATCCCTTGCATATATGTGGCTAAGTAATCAACATAAGAATTAGTAACAAATTTATAACATAGTAGTTGTAACAACATCATCCTCACATCCATAAAACCTGTTCAATGTCCCAAGTGATTACCAAAAGTGTTCCAAAATAATGCATTATCCACTTATTATCATGCCGATATGAAATTAATATTGCATCGTAAAAAATGTAGGACTATGTAGGAAACATCACAACAACATCAAAACATGTGTAATATGTTTATCCTTGCACCTCTATTCTACAAGGGGGTCCCACCTACTAGTATTATATTATTATCATAGTTAAATAATAGCTCTTTAGGAATACTTTGAGGGTGGAACTCATCATTATGATTTAATCATCAACAAGGGGATCATCCCCCTAGCTAGGGAGTTCGGGGGCAAGCAGACCCCCGACGGGGGTTTGGGGTCAGCATCCCTCTATGGGGTTTGGGGGCAAAGCCCTTAAAGGAAAAAATTCCTTTTAAATTTATATCGTAATTTCATAGTAAATTTGGACCATTCATTATAAGGTCATAGATATGACAGTAGAAGTTATGTTACAGATTTTTCTCCTAGAAAGTAACCCTCTTTTGTGAGGGAATTGTATTATGGTTGTGTATCTTTGTAAATATTATATTCTAAGAGAGGAGATTGTGAGAGAAAGAAGAGGAAGTTACAACGGGTGTGTTGTAGGTTGTATCCCTTCATTTTGCTGGATAATAAAAGGAAGGACCTGGAAATTTCTCTGGTGGACATATCCCACACTGGGTGAACCACGTATATCTGTCACTCTATTGTATTATGTATCTTATGTGTTTTATTTCCTCATTTGTTTTATTTTATTTCTCTGTGATCCTATGTTTCTAACAACTGGTATCAAAGTGAAAGGTAAATCGCATGAAAAGAGGATTCCTGGTTCGCATGGGAGCAATGGAGGAACATGGAAAGTTTAGGGTCGAGAAATTTAACGGCAAAAACTACTAGTTATGGAAGATGCAGATGGAAGATTATTTATATCAAAAGTATCTATTCCTACAATTGGGTGGAATAGAAAAGAATTCGATGTCCAGGAAGCATGAAGAATCGAAGGTTCTTGAAAGAAAGACACTAGGAACGATACGGCTAAGTCTGGAAGCATTGGTGGCTTTCAATATTTCAAAAGAAAAGACAATGAAGGAGCTGATGGATGCATTGGATAAACTGTATGAAAAACCCTCAACATCTAATAAGGTATTTCTAATGAAGAGATTATTTAATATGAATATGTCATAAGGTGGGTTTGTTGCAGATCATTTAAATCAATTTAATACGGTTACTAGTCAGCTAAGTTCTGTAAAAGTGGACTTTGATGATGAGGTCATGGCTCTTCTAATATTGTTCTCATTTCCATAAAGTTGGAATAGATTTTTCATGTATGTAAGTAAATCTATCTCTGGTTCAAACAATATAAAATTTGATGATGTTGTTGGTGTTATCCTTAGTGAGGAAATGCGATGGAAAAGTACATGTGATACATCAGGTAATGCATTAAACATGGAGAATAGAGGAAGAAAAAAGGATAGAGGAAAGGGCTCAGGAAACCATGGGAATTATAGGAAGGGAAGATCCAAATCTAGACTAGGAAAGATAGAATGTTGGAATTGTGGGAAGAAAGGACATCTAAAGAAATATTACAGAGCTCTAAAGAAATAAAGAGATGAACAATAGGAGAAAAATTAGGAAGCAAATGTAACAGGTGATGTGTTACAAGATGATTTGATTCTTTATATAGATAATATTTTTGAGTCTTTGGTAGTATATTCAGGGGCTTCATTTCATGCCACACCCCATAGGAAGCATTTTCTAGATTATGTTCAAGGTGATTTTGGACAGGTTCATTTGGGTGATTATGCACCATGCAAGATTGTTGTAATGGGAAAGGTAAAAATAAAGCAAAGGAATGGAAACCAATAGTTGTTGAAAGAGGTAAGACATGTTCCAGATCTAAGGAAAATCCTAATTTCAATAGGGTAGTTGACAAGTGAAGGTTGTATATCTATATTTACAGATAAGGCATGGAAGGTCACCAAAGGATCATTGGTGATAGCAAAAGGAGAGAAGGTAGGTACATTGCATTTATGTACTAGTAATATTGATTCTTCTATCTCTTTAGCTTCTATAGGAGTGGATACAACACTACGACATCAGAGGCTTGGGTACATGAGTGAGAAGGGGATGCAGATACTTCACAAAATAATTTTTTTTCCATATCTTAAACAAATTGATTTGGATTTCTATGAGCATTGTTTTTATGGAAAACAAAAGAGAGTTAGATTTCTTAGAGTAGGACATTAAAAGAAGAGTGAAAGGTTATATTTTGTGCATACATATGTATGGGGACCAACTCATGTATCATCTCTTGGTGGCTCTCATTATTATGTTACTTTTATTGATGATGCAACTAGAAAAACTTGGGTTTATTGCATTCGATAAAAATATGATTTTTTTGATACTCTTAAGAAATGGAAATATTTGGTTGAGAATGAGACAAGAAAAAGGTTGAAGTGTCTGAGATAAAAAAAATGGAGGTGAATATTGCAACAAGTAGTTTGATGATTATTGTTCATACCATGGGATTCATAGAGAGAAGACAGTTTAGTTCGAGGAACACCACAAGAAAATGGAGTGTCATAAAGGATGAATGGGACAATCATGGAGTGTGCAAGGAGTATGAGATTGCATGTTGTGTTTCCCTTACAGTTATGGGCAGATGTTGTAGATATTGTTGTTTAATTAATAAACAAAGGACCTTCAAGATCTTTGGATGGTGGATTTCCAGAGGAGGCATGGACAAGTAAAAATGTAAACTATTATTTTTTGAAGACTTTCTGTTGTGAAGAATTTTTCCATATTGATAAAGAAAATAGAAAAAATCTTGAGAAAAAATACAAGAAGTCTACCTTTGTTGGATACTATGTTAATGATTTTGGTTATTATAACACACCCAACCCCTTAAGTACATTTTTAAGGAATGGGGCATAAAAAAATTTCATTCCTTAAACATTTTGAATCCTCTTTCCAAGGTTTTTATCCTCTTCTACTCACCAGTATCATTATAATGACTGCTACTAGGCTCAAATCTAAGCTCTGGGTTGCAATTTATGGCCTCCCAAATCTCTTCGGTTGTCATTGGTCGAGGGCCATGTGGTGCCCATGTGGGTCCACCTGATACATATTTTCTCCAAATTCCTACATCCATGGTGGAAGTCCATCCATTGTCCAATCTAATGGCATAACTTTATCCTCATTGAACACATAAGTTAGAGGGGAGTATGACGTTCGAAAATTTGGCGTTGAAGGCATATTTTCTGTCCTGCACGCAAATCCTCTAGAGTATCAAAATCCCAAAATCCTGAAGGAGCCTGAAATATCACCACATGTCTCTAGCCTTTGGGCCTTTCGGCTTATCTACGACATTTCACCCCAATCCTATAGAATCCTGGAAGGTCTCCACTTACATTTGGTGATGCATTATACACAAAGACAGGGACAAGTGAGTACGGCCCTTCAGCTGATTTATCCCCAACGTTCTAGCCTCCCAATATTTCCAAATTCTTGAACTCTTGAAGTATTGGGTACTCCACCAACCTTTGGCCGAGAATTCATGCGCTAGGTGGATTCCATGCAACAAAGGTCAGGGGTGGAATGTGTCCTTGTCAGGGAGTGATACATGTTGCACTCTAATGGGAACATAGAATATGTGAAATGTATGAGTCAAGGTGATACGTATCACACCAAACATGGGTCCATGTCACCTTGGGTGATGTTAGTTTTCCATGTCACTCTAGACTGGTGGCCTTCCCACAACCTTAGATCTCATGGTCAATATGCATCCATGTAGATTTATTGATCTATGTCCTCCATTACTTCATGTCTTCAATGTTTAAAAATCCATGGTGTGACTTCCTCCTCACTCCCTATTGTAACCTAGGTCTGCATCCCTTCCCTTTCCCTCCTTTACCCTATACATCCATCAAGTCTATTTTTTGTATGTGTTTTCTAATTTTATTCTCCGTGACTTAATGACTCATTGTCAATGGACCCTACCGGTATTTACTTTCTTTGCATCATTGTATTGATTTATTGAAAGGTGATTACATTTTTTGGTTTGAGTTTGAAACATATGTCATCATTTTTACCATTAATTGAGCATGGATCAGGTCGACCAAGTCCTTTATATGCACAGGAAACATCCAAAAAGAAAGACGCATCAATCTAGAGCAGTGGATTTCAGGCTCAAGTTGTAAGCAACAGGCAAATTAAAACTTTTGATGATTGAGACCTGACAATCAATCAAGATCAATGACTCTCATGCATTCATAGTTTCAAAAGCATGAGGGGTTTAAACCATAAAAGAATATGTAGTCTTACTATGGGACTTCAATGTTTGGGCATCCCATCTTGTTAGTTTTTCAACCCTAAAAATTCTCGAATGTCAAATGGACGAACTAGCTACCACGTCACTTCGTAAGTTTGGTCATCTAGTATATTTTGATCCAGAACAAACACAGATCCCCGGATCCCCGAAGTGTCCGAGTCATGAATTATCGAAGTGGATTCCACGTCACTCTGAGATTTTTTAATTGAGAGAAAACACAGTTCCCTGGAGCCCCAAATTTTTGAAGTGTGGGAGCCCCCTTTATCATAAACTCATTTTCAGTTGACGTCATATGCCACCTATCAATTTATTTCAGATGACACATGGAACTCATTTTTGGTACTTTGGCTACATCATCTGTGTTATTTCAGGTGACACATGTCACTCTCATTTTTATGACACGTAATCCATTGTGATAATATGTTTCCACACCACTTCAGGATATTGTCACTTTGAGATATTTCAAGCCAGAGAAAATATATTTTCGTGAAGCTCGGAGCCCATAATTTCCACATAGCTCCAGAAGATTGTCACTCAGGGAGATTTTAATACAGAACAAACATGGTTCCCTGAAGTGTTGGAGCTCCAGAAGTCCCAAAATATTAAAATGATTAAAGTATATTAATCACTGGTGAATTTTCTTAGCAATAAGAATTGGTTAATGAATCCGTGAGTTCGGTCATTCAGGAGATAGTTAAACTCTTCGTTCAAAATCTCTAAACATTGAATTTTTGAAGTGGATTATCCTCATCAATTGCCTGCATTAAATTCAAAACACTACCATACCATAGCCAATCCATCACAAATCAAGACAAAAATAAAGGATTGGTTATGGTCAAGACAAAGAACCTTGATGACAACCAATGGGTGCATAAACTGAAGTTGTGGGTCTAGTCCCTACAACACCATAATCAGAAATTATTGAAGCTATACTCCAGACTCCAGAAGAAGTACCAAAATACTTGCTTCTTCCTCAAGAAGATAATGTGAATAATTTTATCCAGTTATCCCCCAGTGTCTGCCAACAGTGCACATGGACACCAACGCTCAACTCATAATCTAGTTCTATCAGTCCTATTTATTTTTTGTCAGATTTCAGTTTATTCCAGCATATGCATTAGTATAGTTTATTGCTAGTAGTAGTTTTTAGTTGTTTAAAGTTCAATACTATTTATATTAAGTTAATAAGTGGTCTTTTATGTGTGATAAGAACCACTATTTTTTTATTAAGTCAAGATCTAAGTATACATTAATATATTCGAACAATGTTTTAGCTAATTTAATAAGTTGTTTCACAACTGATGGTGCAGAGTTAAGCCTCGGTTCCAGATGGATGAGAGCCTCTACAACTTTGATAAATATGCATTTTTTGTATGTTTTGAGGGTTCAATTTTTGGGAAAATAAGATCAATACATCAAGTTGGTTGAATCTGTTATGTGCATGGATTAAATCTCTCCACCTGGTGAATTTACTCTTGATGACAATGTTTTTTTCCAAATCTACATGTTTTTTTATCTTATCTTGAATGCAGTTTTTTATTTGTGCGAAGTACATTTCATTTCCTTCAGCTAGTGTATAACTTGTATTTATTAATATGAAACCTGTGAAACAAAAAATGCTTTGGTGAATATTTGTTTCCATTGCAACTAGTGGGAGTAATTGTGTTTTTGATATATGTTTGATGTCTTGAAATTATATTTTAAGTATTAAAATTATTGCAACAGATTATTCATTGAGTGGTTTGTTTTTTCCCTTTGTTTTCACCTCTATTATCTCACTTGTCTGTCATTTGTGTGCCACCAACCAAGGAGGACTCCCGTCCATATAATTTTTCCAACCCCACCGTGCTCTTGTCTTAGTAAAACCAACCCTCTATTTGACCAACAAAATAAAAAACCAACCATTCTAAACTTGAGGTGGCCTAGCTCTGCCCTTTAGCAGTCAGGCGCAAACTTTAGGACCAACATATTCTAGTGTCATTTTTGAGGAACATAGTAAGGAAATATATTTTCCCAGGATAATGAAAACAATCATAGCTTACCTTTGATGGTGAAAAAAGATCAGACACCTTCAAACTTCCATCTTTCACCTGACGAATCCACTGAGTGAACTTCACAAAATTAATACTGGCTCCTAGAAAAGGACTCAAGAGATCCAAATATGAGCACATCAAGGACACTAAGGCTCATCCCAACCCTGTGAAGGACACAATAGTATCTGAGCCATAAAGGAATATAAGAAAATACACTTTAGCTCAGAGATATACCTCATCCCTCAAGGGTAAAGCTGCACCCAAAGAGTCCACTTTTCTTCATTATCACAAGCAACTTGAATTTTCTAGCCCTAAGAATCACAATTGCAAGGAACCTCAAACACCTTCAACTCCTTCCTCTACTTCATCATCTAGTCCAACATGGACCCTTACATCTCCAATCAATCCTTAGATTCCTATTTCTCAAACAATGGTTCTTAAGAGGATGGATGCCATAATTGTTGCCAGATATGCACCCCTAGTTTTTCCTCTAGGATTACATGCACTCCCAACCACAGATTACATGAAATATTTTCCAAGATATAATGGATAAGGTGATTTCACAACTAAGGAACATTTGGTAGCCTTCTATAGCTTTCCAAACAACTTCAACATTGACTATGCAAGTGTGTGGATGAGGTTTTTTGTATAGAGCCTGGATGTGGAAGTTAGGAAATGGTTTTGGGATCTCCCTCGAGCCTCCATTACAGATATTGATGCACTATATGAAGCCTTCATAAATCAATAGGGAGATATAACAGATTATATGTATTACATCACTGAATTTGGGGCCTTTAAGACAAATAATGACGAGTCTATTTCAGACTTCACTAGGATATTCAATAAGATGTATGGTAGGATTCCAGATGAGATCAAACCAACTAAAGCCTCTACCAAGATCACTTATGCCAATGCATTAGATGAAAAATTTTCCCTTCTATTGAGGGAGAGAAGATCCACCACCTTGTTGTCCATGCAAGAATTAGTCATTGAGGTTGAATCCAACATCCTAGCACCAGACAAGTTAAATAATAGATCTAATAAATATAAGAAGAAACAAAGAGAGGAATCCTCTACCTCCTCTAACCCAGACACATATGATCCTAAAATTTATGAAATGACCAAAAATTTGAAGGATCTGACATCTGAAATAGATAAGTTGAAATGGGAATCTAAACAACCAAGCAAATCTTTTCAAGGGGTTGGGAATAAAAATCCAAACCAGTTTAGAAGGATAAATGATTCCCCTCAGATAATGCAGAGAGAGAGGAGGAATGTTGATGACCAAAGAGTAGTACCTCCTTTCCAAAACAATCAAAATGAGTAGATGGATGTAGATAGTGATGTTGTTGTACTTTTCAATGAAACAATTTTTTACACTAGTCACTTAACGCAACAAGATTATGAGTTAGCACAACTGTCAAATCAGTTTGAAATTGAGATAGGGGAAGAGGGATTTATTCAATGCCAAACCCAAAATAAATATGACTTGAGGCCTAGAACAGGCACTCCCAAAGACACGACCCTCGATCAGAACAGAAAAAAGAGGTTCCTCCCGATCCAAATCCAATCAAGGGTGCATTGGCTAAAGCTCACCAACCTCCTCAATTTAAACTTGTTATCCCTAAAGTAAAGGAAGATGATAGGCCACAAGCATCTTTCATCCTAGAGCATGATTTGAGAAAGATCAATATCCTGGTATCTTCATCATAATTGTTGAAAAATGATCCTTTCAAAAAATCCATTATGAAGGTTTTGTAGCCACCTACTTTTTTTGTAACTTATGAGGTAATTAGTTTGCAGGATGAAAACCTAGCCATTACTATGGGCCCAAACTTTGAGGATGGATTTGATACTTCTCCACCTTTCTATATATCTTTAAATGTCCATGAAAAGATCCTACATAATTTTCTCATGGACTCAGGTGCCTCACACAATGTCATGCCTAAGGCTATGATGGAAGAACTAGGTCTGTATATCACCAAGCCATACCAAGACCTTTACTCCTTTGACTCCAAAAAATTCAAATGTTTGGGATTAATAAATGATCTGGTGGTTTCTTTGGCACAATTACCCATGAAGAGTGTAGTGATGGACATTGTTGTGGCTGACATTCCCCCCAAGTTTGGTATGCCTTTGTCCAGAACGTGGGCCAAGAAGGTTGGGGGATCATTACAAATGTACGTCACATATGTCACCATCCTTGTTTTCAAGGGAGAAAATAGGAGGCTATATAGGGAGTTCATATTGGAATACATCGTCAGTTACCATCAGAATCCAAGAAACCATCCAATTTATGTTGTTGAGGGTGAGATCGAGTCATCTGTTTTTCATTTAAATAATGAGGAACCAAAAATTACAGTGAACAAATGCAAAAATCAGTCACTAACAGATCTGCAAAATAAGGTATGGAAGATGTATTTCGATGGATCTTCATCAAAGGAAGGTTCTAATGCTGGTATATTCTTCATTTCCCCTACACATGAGGTTATAACTCTCTCTTATAAGTTGGAATTTGAGATTACTAACAATATAACTGAGTATGAAGCTCTGGTGCTTGGATTGAGGGTTGCCAAAGACATGCCCGTTGACAGTTTGGAATTTTTTGGTGATTCTGAGTTAATCATCAATCAAGTAAAAAACATCTAACAAGGGAAGAAATAGAGGCTTAAGCAATAAATGAATGAGGTGTGGGACTTGGTTGAAAACTTCTTTATGGAATTTAATATCTCCTTCATTCCTAGAGAGGAAAATCAAAAGAAATATTCTTTGGCATTGGCTGCCAGCACCTTCAGACCTCCCATTGGACCAAATATTAAGTATCAGGTGGAAGTCAGACATAGGACAACCATACTAGACAACATAAATCACTTTGAAGTATTTAGTGATGACTTGGAGCTACAAAGATTTATGTAGAACAATGAAGAATTCTACAATATTTCAATAGATCAAGAGGGTGAAGATGATGAATCACCTTATTAACAAACATCTCATCTGGTGAACAAAGTGGTTGGATACAACACTGTGGAACTTAAAAAAACTACATCCTGAGGGTTCTAGTGCTACTAGAAAGGTTATTTGACAGTCATGATGTCTCCAGAGAAGCTACCATAAAAAATCAAGAAGAGGAAGTGATGGACTTCAACATTGGGACTGATGAAAATCCCAAAATAGTTCAATTGTCCAAGGCACTACCTCTAGAACAAAAATACAGGTATGTCAACCTCATGAATTTTTTTGTCGATATTTGTTCATGGTCGTATGAGGATTTCAAGACATTTGACACTAACATCATTCAACACAAGATCCATCTCAATGTTGGTTCTAATCCATTCAGACATAAGATCAGGCAATTTAATCCAATGCTAATGTCCATAATTGAAAAATAGTTGAAAAAAATGCTTGATGCTAGGATCATTGTTCCCTTGAGGTACTCAGATTGGGTGTCCAACTTGGTACCTATGAGGAAAAAGAGTGCGGAAATACACTTGTGTGTTGATTTCCGAAATCTCAACAAGTGTTCTCTAAAATACAACTACCCCCTGCCCAAGATGCACCATATTTTTCAAAGGGTAGTAGGTGCTCACATAATTTCCTTGTTGGATGGGTACTCTATTTATAACCAGATAGCAATATGTGAAGAAGACAAAGAAAAAACAACCTCCACCACCCCTTGGGGGACATTTATGTATGAAAAAATTCCCTTTGTGTTGATGAACGCAAGGGACACCTTTCAGAGGGATATGGATGTAGCCTTCATGGGGGAGAAAGAAAAATTTATGGTTATATATTTGGATGACATCACCATTTTGTCCAAATCCGATGATGATCACTTACAACACCTTGAGCATATTTTCCAAAAATGCCGAAGGTATGGGATTTCTTTGAATCCTAGGAAGTCCCACTTTTATATGCTAGAAGGTAAACTCCTAGGTCACATCATATCAATAAGAGGTATAAAAATAGACCCTAAGAGAGTGGAGGTCATTCCGGAAATTGGAATCCACAGAAATAAGAAGTCTATTCAGTCTTTTATAGGCAAAATAAAAATTTTAAGGTGCTTTGTGCCAAAATTTTCTAAAATCATAAGGCCTATCACCAACATGTTGAAGAAGGAAGTTGTTATCAAGTGGTCACAAGAGTAAAGATCATCATTCCAAAGGATCAAATAAGATTTGCTTGAATCCCCTATATTGGTTAGCCCTGATTATGCCAAATAATTCATTATCTTCTCTTTCGCTTATGAGGAAACCATTGTTGTTGTGCTATTGCAAAAGAATGAAGAAGGGCATGAAAAACCCATATCCTTTTTCAGCAAAGCCCTCCAATATGATAAGCTTAAGTATGACATATTATAAAAGAATGCATATGCATTGGTCAAAGCATTGAAAGACTTTGGGGTGTATGTGTTATAGTCTATCATAACAACCTATGTTCCTAGCAGCAATGTCAATGATATTCTGGTCCAGCCAGACAGTGAAGGGAAAAGTGGTAAATGGATTGTCAAATTGTTGGAATATGACCTGCACATAAATCCTAGCAACATGATTAAGGGGTAGGGACTTGCCAAGTTTTTATCATAATCAAAATGTAAGGTGTTGGAATTGCATCAGAACATCACCCAATCTGATGCACCCATGACACAATCTGGACAAGGAAGCATGCAGGTATCTAAAAATTACTCATCTTCACCTTTGTACAAATATGTTATTTACTTTTTGCAGCACCTAGAATGTCCACCAGATTTGAAAAATACAAGGGCCAGGTCTCTCAAATTAAAAGCTATCAAATTCTACATTTTAAACCAGAACCTATATTGGAGGGATCATGTTGGCATCCTATTAAAATGTATTGATGAAAATGAATCTAAACAATTCATAACAGATATGCACAGGGAAGTTTTTGGGGGACAACAACATTGGAAAGCTACAACCCTCAAGATCTTAAGGGAAGGGTACTACTGGCCCACCCTTTTCTCTAATGTATTCACAATAGTAAGGGCATGCAATGAATGTCAAAAGTTTGCAGGAAAGTGAAAATTACTCTCACTGCCCCTAAAACCTATCACTACCAATGGGGATTATATTTCATAGGTGAGATAAATCCACCCTCCAGTGGGTAGCAGAAGTGGATCCTCAATGCTACTGACTACTTTACCAAATGGATTGAGGTTATGCCCACTAGAAATGATACTGACAAGGTGATTATGATTTTTTTAGAAACCAATATATTTTCCAGGTTTGACTTCCCTAGAAATCTTATAATAGACAATGCCTAGGAATTCAAGTCCATAGCCATGATTGATTTATGTGGTAGCCATAACATCACCTTGATACATTCCACGCCCTATTATTCTCAATGGAATTGATTGGTCAAGTCATCAAACAAGACTCTCATCGATATCATCAAGGAATTGTTGACTAGAAAAAAAAATCTTGGGACTCTAAACTTAAGTATGCCTTGTGGGCTGATAGAATCAACACCAAGAGATCCTTGGGAACCTCACCATTTCAGCTAGTTTATGGGATAGATGTTTCCTTCCCTACTCAACTCATCCTACCAAGTCTAAAATTACTACAGGAAGAAATTGAGGAGCCAAATGACATCTAGAGAAGAATATTTCAGATTATAGAGGTTCAATAAAAGAGAGAATCATTGAATCGGATAACTAAGGCTTACCAAAGCAAGATCAAATCATCTTTCGACAAGAAAACCAAGAAGGAGATATTTCAAGAAGGCAACCTAGTCTTGAGTTCGGATGCCATAAGTGATGGGAAGTCTAAGCATGGTAAGTTCGATAAACTATGGTTTGGTCCTTTTAAGGTGGTTGAAGTTATGGAAAATAATACATTCTTTTTACACAATCTGGATGATACTGAGATTTTTGGAGTCCCAGTAAATGAGTGCTTCCTGAAACACTATTTTTCTTGAAAGGATGAGGGAAGGTCCCTCTTGTGTAGAAATTTCAATACAAATTATGTATTTCC
>JZKD02S1200555.1:0-12556 GCA_000966675.3 Picea glauca | reverse complement strand
ATTAGGAAGTAAATGGTGAACAAATCCAAGCTTGTTCCCTCAAGAGAAGAGGTGAATAACTTAATGAGATGTTGCTAGTATGCTCCTTGAAGAAAACAGGTTTCTTGAAGGAGAATAGAGGCATCATAACAATACAATGAGATTCTTGAATTCATTGGGCACCCATGGCCTCATTTTATAGAAAATATTTGAGGCATTATCCAACTGGTCTTTAGTGTGAACAAGGGGCCCTTTAGGGCACCCTTGGGTCCTTAACTAGCCCCCCATGTGGATTTAGCTCAGATTTGAGGGTCAAATCAAACTGGGAGATGAAATAGAACTGAGTGAGGGGCTGAAAAGAACCTTAAATGCATCTTTCACAGGAGTTCGTGGAGTTCATCATACATAGTCACGCCTCAGGCACATGTGCACTCTTTTGGATTCTTTGTCCTATGCATGTGTGTACGCTTCCTGTAGTATTTTTGCACATGCCAATTTTATAAGCAATTGTATAGTTTGTACCTTTTGGAAATTATTTTTTGGGGATGCAAGTGAACTAATAGGTGTTTGGATATGTTGGATTATTGTAACCATTTGCAGATGAAATTTCAGTGATAACACCTTTGATCCCACGTCTGGTGATGATCTCCTCAAGCTTGGTAATTCCAATGATTGCACGTCTCCTCCCAAGGATGAACTGCATCCAAATATAGGAAAAAAATGAATAAAATAATGTTATTATATTCATGATTTAGGGTTATATATTAAATTCTAAGTATAAATTGATGAAAGTATACAAAACACCATCATTTGGGACAATAAAATGTGATTCTTTTATTCATCATACACAGATTACAACTTACAATCTGCGTCGGCCACCATTTCGCAAACCTAGTCTGGGATTCTATTTACCATGCTCTAAGTGCACCTTGAATGGAATTATTTTCTCAACCTTCTAATCACCTCAATGGAAGGGAATGGGTTGAATGGAGGAAGAAGGGGTTGATGAGGGAATGTTGAGGCAATATCTCAAAAAAGGAAGCAAAATATTGGGCAAGGAGAGGAAGTACAGTTCAACATAGTTTCACTATTATTATGTTTGGATGTGAAATGAGACCCAAACACTTCATTTTGTATGAAAAAAGGATGGTTATTCAATTCAGAGACAGGCTATAGTAGGTGAATTGGTTGGGAAACTTCCAATAGTCGTTAATTTCAACGAATTCCTTGCAAATTTTTAATTTTTGCAACTTTTGCAAGCATACGTGGGCTATAATCATGCAAAAAGCATATGTATATGAGTTGTAGTGCTGAAAAAATGATATGTGTGTGGGTTTTAATGGTGCATGCCATGCACATCTTCTAAAAAATGTTTGTTTAAGAAGAGCTTCTCAAGAGTGCTTTGGAAAAATATGCAAGTAAGAGGGACAAGGCCATGTATGGATGAGTAGGGAATTTTAGGGATATAACAGATTCCCGCTAATGTGGGAGGTCATAAGAGAAACTAACGACTGAAATATATTACAATATTTTCACCAATGTACGAAATTGAGTGAGCCCGATACCAGATTTTAGGGGGTGCCATCTACAAAAACAACAATTGTCTCTTTGAGGTGGGCATACCCATTCTTGGGATGAAGTAAATCATGGATACCAATCAAATACACTACAAATACATGTCATAAAACTATATAAAGTGTAACTGCAAGCAATACACAATAGATCTACATCTCAAAATAAGTCGAAGATATACAAGTATAGTATTCATCCTCAAAAAGTTAGTGACGCCTAATGGATAGAGATAAGGTCTTCATAGCTTGAGAAACAACTTAAAAATATTCAAAACTCAGGTAGGGGTACAATGGGAGTGTATAACTCACTACCCTGAGGTATTCGATGAATTTTTGGGAAAATACATGAGGATCTCGATGATCAGACAGAGAATTTCGGCAATTTCAAATTTGCACGTGACTAGACTCTCAGGATGGCCAAATCATGAATGGAAAGAGACAAACTAAAGAAAGTTTGACTTAGGTTGATTGAAAATTCCCTTGGAAAAAAACAAGAAAGATGATTAGACTCAAGCAACATGATATTGACATAAGTTCATGATGTAGAAGGGAACACAAACTCTGTCTGTGTTTGGAAGAGTATCCAAATGACAAGGACACAACTCTATATAGTGAGAATAACTTGCTAAGGTCATACTAGATCCCAATGCTTGAAAAAAAAACTGAAGGATGTGCCTTGTATAAGGGAAACTCCCTATCCTATTGAAAAAAGAATGAATATTTCCCTTCCCCTCTTTTTGGAATATTTGATTTTTTTGTCCCTTTCAAATTTTTAAGATCTTGAAAATGAATAAAAGAATTCTATGTTGCAAAGGAGGAACGAGTGTTTCAAGAAATCATACTAGTTCCAAGGACAAGGAACATACTAATGCTCGGAGCAAGGAGACATGTGTAGGAAAAGGACACTCAGGGAAAATTCCTCCATGGTTCAAGGTGTCAGGTGGCAGAGGCAAAAAGTGTTACAAGGCTTGCGTATAAGGCATGCTTCAAAGGTTCAATTGAGAGCAACATGGAGCTAGAATTAGGCCAAAGATGCAAAGATGAAAATGTGATTAAGAAAGACACAATGAGACCCCTTAAATGTAATTTTTATGAGCCCCGAGAAGGTAAGATAAGCATTTTTTTCACATTTATAGAGTTCAAAAAAACGTAAAAGATGACTCCAGGGAGTATCTTTTCTGAATATAGTCTAGTCAATTCGAAAAATGGTTAAACTTGTACCAAAAAGAAGTCTATTCAAAACCATTTTAACGATTGTAATAAAAACAAGATCACTCGAAAATATTTTCAATTTTAAGGAGTCTAGAAAGATATTAACTATGGACTCACATCATTTTTCTGAGTTTAGTCTTCTTAGATTGAAAAAGTATAAAAGTAACTAAGGAGAACTCTCTCAGCAAGACGAATCTCTCGAGGTGTACCTTTTTCGCTATAATCTATCGGCTAGAAAAAGGGTTAAACTTATGCTAATAGATGTTCTTCTGGACCAATTTAACGAGTATGAAGGAACAAGGTCACTTGATGATCTTTTCAATTTTATGGTTTCTGAAAAGAGCTTAACTATGGACTTCGTGGGGGTTCCTTTTTCTTAATTAATCTCCAAGGCCAGAAAAAGGTGATAAAACAAAACAAAGGAGAATGTTCCTTTTTATAACTTTTAGTCTCTCAGGCCTGAAAAACAGTTAAAATTACGCCTGAAAATACTCTTCTAGCGAATTGAAGTTCCTAGAGCATACCTTTATTCATAAAATTAGTCATCCGAACCACAAACAGGGTAAACTACCGCTGGACAAATGTTCCTTCAAATTTGAGTTTGGAGAGCATGAAGGGAAACAAGATCGCTCGACAATATTTTCATGTTTAGACAGTCTGAAAAGGGCTTAAAGAAGACTCCAGGGGGCTACTTTTCTAAGTTAATCTAGACAAGATTGAAAATAATAAATGCAGTATCGTCGGATGTTTCTTTTGAATTTTAAAGTGAGCTTGAAAGAAAAGAAAGCATGCTCATTTGGGAATCCCGATGGTAATGAAAAAAATGATGGCACATAAAACAAATGAGGATTAATCTCGTAATCATTAAAGGAATAACAAGGACACCGAAGCCTATAGTCATTACTGACATCATGGATGTTGAAATGCAACAAGGATCTACCTAGGGAATCCATGTAAAGGTAGGCTCTACCACCTAATTATGACACTTATTGAGCATAAATGAAGGTTTGTTGTTGCACTTCGATGGGGTCGATCCTATGGAAAAGTGGAAAAGACAAAAATATGTAGAAATTGGAGACAAAATCCTAACTTATATGCAAAAATTTGAAAACATGAATTTTACCAAAGCATACTAAAAAGTGACCCATCCCCAAAAAATTACCAAACAAAAAGGAAAACAGTACCAAAACGTCCAATAAGTAGGAATGATTTTAGGGGCTAAATTTTACTCATGGGATAATTTTCCATGGTTTTTCCAAAAATGAGATTCGCTATTTTAAAAATGATTTGCCCAAATTCTATAGGATGAAATTATTTTACCTTAAAAATTGCCAAAATTTTATAAAAACTATATAAAATACTCATAAATTTGAATATTTTTGCAAAAATATTGCCAAAAATTTATAGTTAACATATGAAGGATTAGTAAGATTCGCCAAGGTTTTTACATTTTAAAATAAATTCCCATCCTTAAAATCATCCTTGCCAATAAGAAACTTAGAAATGGAATCAAGTGATGAGAAAGCCAGGAAAAATGACAAAGGTGGTCAAAAAGCAGAAAAAAGGCCAAAAATGTCCATAAATAGAAGTTGACATCTCATTTTTACCATTGCAATTCAAAAATTAACCAAAAGGAGAAAAATCCATTCACTAAAAGATTTGATTCCGGGGGATTCATTGGACAAAATGAACTTCTCCTTTGACCAAGTAAGCACAAAATCATCCCTCTTTCATTTCCATACTTCAATTATGCATGATTTTTAGTTTTTGAGGGGGCGCACTCTCCTAAAAAGAGCATCCTTGTGTGTATGCAAGATGTCTAGGGAAAAAATGCATATGTAATCGTGAAGAAAACAATATTCCTGCATACATACATGACTGTGGCCAATACATCCCACGTACACCTTTGCAATCTTGGAAAAAATTAAAATGCAAGTACTAAAATTCCTCCATTTTTCCATGGAATAGGACGTATGTCCACTAGAGGGAGAGGGACCACGACAATATTGGAATTTTTATCGAAGAGGACCCTAAAACCATCACTTCACTAAAACAATGTGGGCTATGGAAGTTCTTCCAGTGTCCATTTATAAGGGCACAATCCATATTACTCAACACTCTTGTGGATTATTAACACCCAGATGAAGAGACATTCACGCTAGAGGGTCAATCGCTAACCCCCATGATAGAGAAAATTTACTTCTTGATTGGCCTCTCGAGGAGAGAGGAGCCAATAAATCTCATAACATTCCCCCCTGGGCCTTTCAACATCGAGGATTATATCTAGATGTACTATGAGGTCATCACTGAGAGGGTAGGTTCTTAGGTGTTGATTCACAAGATCACTAGTTTTTCTCTGTGAGTGATCTTGATGTTGATTGGATGAATTATTGGATTCACAACCTTGCATCATGCCTCCTGGGAAAATATACAATACAGAATTCAGTGTCAGGAGGCACACATTTTTTACTGGAGCATGACCATGCTATTGTGCATGAAGTGATAGTTGACAGAGTGTTGACATCGTACCAACAAGAACTTCAAGTTTGGTATGATTCTATGTTCATTTTTATGTGAGAGGGTAACCAGTCTCAGCCCTAGAGAGATGGTACATGGGCATGTGACCTCCTTCCTAGTAGTATGCGGGTGGGAAACATTTCTAGCATGACAGGGTGGAAGGAGGACCATAGAGGCCTTTGACGACAAGTTATTCAACTGGTGGGCACAACATATTCCAATGATTGAGGATTAACGTTATGCTACGACCAACTTATCCAAATATCTAGATATGATCACACCTCCTGGTGAGGAGAGAGGAGAGATAGGTAACATGATTTTAAAGTTTTTTAATTTTTATTTTTTTTTATATATACACTTTTATATGTGTAAAACGTACTAACTCTTTGTGTATCTGTTATGTACAAATGTGGGAATTTTGCACCTAAAGGACTTAGCAAGGAATCGATGATGTCCTTGACTAGAGGTAGGACCAACAACAACTAGAGGACTAGCAGCTTTAGGGGACCCCCAACCAAACATGATGAGAGAGTTCTGAGACAAGTGGAGAGAAACCTCACTACACTAACTCACATCGTACCTATGGCTGAGATCAAGGATCTCCACCCTTCTATGTAGCATCATGTAGTAGGGGTGCCACGGACATGGGTCCAACTATTCTGACATTTTTCCAATGTCATTGTGCATTATGGCAGGGCCAATAGGCCTCGTGCTTAGATAGGATAGACCTTTGATGTGCCGAGGGAACTTTTTGTACATGTATATTTTTAGGGAATAATCCCAACAATGTATATTGAAAACTATTTTTTGAGGCATTCACACCCAACTATGTACTCAGACACTTTTTGAGATATATCTATACATACATAGTTTTCGTCTTATGGATTACATCTTTTACAAATGTATGTACATGTGTATGTGTGTGATTTTATTTTTATGTGTGTGAAACATGCTAATCTAATATTTTATTAGCTAGAGTATTTGTCATATGATTGAATCTGCTAGGAACATGGATATGCATAATGTAATTGAAATAAAATTCTAAGAGATGTACCCTAATGAAATGTCAATACAAAGTTGGATCTTAAACACGGTAAACTCTATTTAACTAGGACACAACCAATTGAGCATCTAGGTAGACCCAAAGGTGATAAATGTCATGCGATAAAGTGTCACAAAGCAATTCTATCACTGTGCTATATTTAGAAACATTGTTTGTAGCATCACCTAAAAAAATATCTCTAGAAAATAGCAACTGGCCTCCAGGTGTGAAAATCACCCAAGCTGCAGAAGAAAGCCTATGAGTGTGTCGACTAGCGTCATCTGTGAACCCAAAATACACTTCTGATTCACTTGACATCTACCATAGTGAAAACAAAGACATAAATAAATACACATCGACAAAAAAAAAGGACAAAAACTGTATAAGAAGTTATACATATGTATAAGAAGTCACCCAGGTGACCAAGCTAAGAGTAATAATTCTTGATGTAGAGCCCATTTCTAGACTCTGCCAAGGAATTTCCTTAAAAATCAACTAGATGGTAAGCACCCTTCTTCAAGACCTCTTTAACAATGAACAGTCTAAACCACATGGGTTTGAACTTTCCTACCTCCTAGGGGATCTTTGTCTTGATCATAGACCATGAAAAGATCACCTTCAGAGAAAATATGAGGACGAATGGACCGATCATACTGAAACTTGAATCATTTATTATGAGCCTCATTAGTTGAGGCTGCATCACAATGTTTCTCATCGAGATGCTCGATATAGAGTAGGCATTCCTCAAGTAGTGAAGTATCCGAAAATAATTACACTGCCAACTTTAAAGAAGGAATATGACACTCAATAGGTAATATTGCTTCTAGTCCATATACAAGTTGAAAAGGTGAAAAACTAGTGGTAGCCTTCACACAAATTTGGTAGGCCCACAACGTTGAGTGCAACATCAAATGCTGATTTGACTTGGCAGAATTGATCGTCCGCTGGAGAATAGTTTTGAGAGACCTATTCACAACCTCAACCTGACCATTCACTTGCGGGTAATAAGGTGACGAATGTTCTTTCTTGAACCCAAGATTTGACATTAACTCAGTCATCACTTTTTTATGGAAGTGACTGCCATGCTTAGTGACAATCTCCTTCGGGATGTTGAACCATTCTACTTTGTGATTAAAAATTAAAAGAGTGTATTTTTCACCATCATTGTTAAACACTGGCTTAGCTTTGACCTAGTTTGTGAAGTAGTTTACTAATACAATGATATAACGATGCCCCCTAGTAGAGGTTAGGTGACATGCAGTGAAATCAATCCCCCACTTGGTGAAAGGAACAACAACGATGATAGGGAATATGGGAGTGGTATGTGCCCACATCTTCCAACAAAATATCTAACACATGTGGCACTTCTTGACCTCATCAACACAATCCTTGATTAACGAGGGCCAAATGTAACTTGCACGTAGAATATTTTGGGTTGTTTCCAACCCAGACAAATGACTGCCACATTCTCTAGTGTGATAGTCATTCAAAACAAGATCTTCTTCTTCATGGATAAGACATCAATGAAGAATGAAATCCATGCCTCAATGACACAAAGTGTCATCAAATATAATATAGTTTCATGCCTGATGTCAAATGCATAGAAACTCATCACGTGAAGTAGAAGTGGGGCACTTAAAAGTGTGGTAATAGACTAGTATATCTCCATACTAGGGGTCCAAAGATGAAATTAGAAAAATATCTCCTTTGATAGGAAATTAATCGGGCGTGATATCACTAGACTTGACCGAAAGTTTCGAAATTAGTTCGACAAAGACCAATGACTTTTTACATTTTGCAGAAACAAAGTCCAAGTCAAATTCCTATAAGATGACTATCGATGTAATAATATTTCCGCCAATGACCCATCATGTTAAAACATACTAAAAAGGGTTCACGATGGCAATGAGAGTGGTCTTGCGAAGAAAATCTTAGTGACAGAACCGTTAGACAACATGAATTTCCACCAAAGAAAGCTTCTCAATGTGAGAAAAGTTGATTTCTGGACCAACAAGGCCTCGGATAAGGTAATATATAACATGCTCTTCGAGGAGATCATCTTCTTGAACAAATACCATGTTGATGGTTGACTCTGCAACAACCAAATACAACAATAAATTTATGTTATAATTAGGGAGATGAAGTAATTGGGTAGACTTCAGGGCATGTTTCAATGCTTCAAAGGAGCATTGAGAATATTCATCCCAGCAACATCAGACCCCCTTTTTCAAGAGACGCATAAACCCTTTAGTGATTTCAGCATAATTCATGACAAAACATGAAATAAAATTTTATTTCCCCTATAAGCTCTGAAGTTGAGGTATCGTGCATGGGGGAGGCAATTGAACTATCACCTCAACCTTGAGAGGATTGACTATGATCCTTGTTATCGAAACAATAAAGCCTAAGAGAAAACCTAATGTTACGCAAAAAATGCACTTGTTAGGATTCAAGTGAATCTGATAGTAGAGACATCGTTCAAAGATTAGTGGAAGATGAGAAGGATGATCAGATCTCTTGTGAGAGAGTGATGATACTTCATCAAATACACTTCAACTATGTGTCTAAGGTCATGAAAAGAAAACTTCATGGTCCACTTAAAGGTGGCTCCAAAGTTCTTTAGGCCAAAAGGAATCTTATGATATGAAAACATGCCCCAAGGAAAGATAAAAGATGTTTTATGTTGGTCCTTGGGTTTGATTTGAATCTGACTGTATCCTGAGAAACCATCCATGAATGAAAATACCTCACATCCTGCACACTCATCGACAATATGATCGCTGAATGGGGTGAGAAAGTTGTCTTTCAGACATGCCTTATTCAAATCATGGAAGTCCATGAAAACACAAATTGTACATTGTTTCTTGTTAACCGAAACTGGGTTTGACATCCATTCTACCAACTGTACAAGGTAGATAAAACCAACTTTGAGAAGTTTCTCTACTTCTGCCTTAATTGTTGTTGATTTTATAGGATTTACTAGACGAAGCTTCTATCAGACAAGCTTGG
The DNA here is from genome assembly GCA_000966675.3 of Picea glauca. Taxonomy (NCBI): domain Eukaryota; kingdom Viridiplantae; phylum Streptophyta; class Pinopsida; order Pinales; family Pinaceae; genus Picea; species Picea glauca. Next base: position 3,226 of record JZKD02S1200555.1, on the reverse strand, counting down.
CATCAAGATAAGTCATAATTTCATGCTCGACAATTCGTGGCTCAATTCTTGGAATTTCCTCTTAATGTGAGGAAAAAGAATCACCTAATTTCTTGAATAACTCGATATAAGCTCAAATGTCTTAGGGGGAGAAATATGCTCCGACGCAAACATTCTCCACAATGCTAGGGGATTTGGAGATATCAATCATAATCATTGTAGTGATACTTTCCATGTTACCCTCATCATAAAATCTTTGCATAGATAGAGGATTGATAGGATAAGAATTATCTCCATTCACGGTCAAAAAACATTCTCCCACTTCTATTCTCTTTAACTTGTGAAGGAAGTAAGATCTATGATGTAGATCATCCCAAGGTCTATCGGGACTAGTCAATTCCTTGAGAATCACCTTGTCAGAGGGAAATACTAGGTCTAAAGGATCTTGAGTGGCAAGAGAACATTAATCCCAAACAGGCTTAAGAACTTGATCTAACTCACGTGGGGGAGTCATATCGGGGCTGGCCAAAGTTTGTTGGACAATGTTGCATGCAACCTTAGCCACAGACAAGGGCATGGCCATTCTAAGATGCCCTATCCCTTCCATCGAGACTGATGGGGAAGGTAGAGTCCACAAATCATTAAAGTATCTCATTCAAAGTGATGACACTTGTAATATTGGCATCGCTGGTAGGGAACAACTGATATAAGATTGACATCGCCAGAAGGTGGAATTTAATTGAAAGTTCCCATCAATGACGGAAACAAACCAACACCTAAGTCAACAATGTCAGGTTATGTATTATAAATCATTGGAACCATGGAAGCCCTCAATGAAGGGTCAAGATGAGAGAAGGACAAATGGCCAATGGTCACAATCTGACCCTCATGCTGAAAACACGAGACCCAAAAAAATGTAGCAACCACTACATGCATCACTTAAGTCCAACTCCTTCCTAACAATAGGTTGTAGTCGAGAGGTGCATCGACCACTTCAACTTCGACACACACATTGTTTCCTCCCAAATGCATGGGGAAAGAAGGAATGATTCCATGTGGTCTGAACAACTAAATGTCAAACACCATAAGCAATGTAGGAAATGAAGACAACCCAGGTTGGCCAATGGCCTTCTAACATGCCAATGACATAATGCAAATTGAGGCACCATTGTCAACCATTGTATGGAAAATGTTTCGAGTAAAATATTTTATGGTGTAAGCCACTACTATGTGAAACGAAGTGTGATAGGGAAGATGGGGTTTCAATTCAGTTCAATAAAAAATTATCACTCTTAGGTTGCAAGTCTCTCTTGATCCCAAGACCAATAACAAATCTTTTCTCTGTGAAGGGAAACTCTGAAGGACTTCCAAAGTAGACATCGCGCAAGGGGTCTGTACCAAATATTACACAATGGAGTAGTTATGGGAAACCCTCATATTTGGATTATGAGAAGCCTTCTTAAACACACATTTTGGGATGTGATTCCCCATTTTTCCCACCGCCTTCTTAATCTGGAGAGGATTCAGTGGGTTTGTGGATTATTTTCCCTTTTCAACAAATTATGAAATTTCCTAATTTTGGGCACTAGTCTCTATATTAGCTTTGAAATTCATCATGTAAATATTCACGAACGAGTTGTTATTGGTAGGCGAGGGGGGTCCCTGACTACCCCTTCCCTGCTTGAGGATGTTGAAGCCTGATCCATGTCTTATCCTTGTGGAAAAGGTTTCATCAACACAACATGATATTGTTGCACCAATATATTCTAAGCTTCTGCAATCTGAGGGCACAAATGAGTCACGTGGTATTCCATGCAAAGGTTACAGAGATACTTCAACTTCTTCTTCTTTGTTTCCCCCCCACGACTATTATTGATATAATTTTTATCCCCTTTAACCTTCTTATTCCATTGTTTCTTCTTTCCCTCAAGCTATTGTTTAGCCTTAGGGTTCATTGAATGCACCCTATGTACATATGACGTTTATGTAGGGGTAACAACTGAACTAGAATTTTGGCTGGCCATAGTTTATGGTATCAAGAATTGTTGCAATTCATTCAACAAAAGGTCCTTGGAATTCTTTTGTGATGAGCCCTATTGGCATAGGGGAAGACCCAGGGTTCAATGCTACAACAATGCACCAACAAAGTGCTAGCTACCGACCCTTTCGACAACACCTATGAAGTAGATGAAGTGTCACCCGTGGTAGAGGCAGGGGTGGTTGCAAGACTCAAGTGTATGCAACCTTAGCCGAGACACGTATCTGTGATTGTACTAGTTAATAAAGCACTTAGAATTGTCATTTCCTCAATATGAAATCAATATCCACTTCGCTGATAAAACAGGGCTTCACTGTAACACCCATCCATGATGTTAAACTATTAATCTTCCATTAAACATACACAATAAAAAAAATTCTTTAACATAATTTCATTTCATTTGCACAATTCTTCTACATTTGCTCAATGATAAATCTAAATAGCATGATGAAATAAGTAATAGGTTAACTCTAAGATTTGTAGCTTAAAACAAAAGTATATACAAAATATCAATAACCAAATACCACCGAAAAATACCTCCTCCTTTGGTTGTCGAATCTCGTCGGTTGTAATGTAGTCCTAGGTGCTTCCAAGCATTATTTTCCCGCTTGCCCAAAGTGAAACAATGAAATCCTCCCCACCAACTAGGAGCCTAACTGGCTTCCTAGCTCCAAGAAACCTTTTGGTTTCTTGGCCCTCTGTGCCTGTGACTCCAAGAACAACAAAGCACAAATGCTCAAAGAAAACTATCACATGAATCATCTCTTCCAAGAATTTCACAACCTCTCATCATGCTCCAACCTCTCCATCCTCCCCCTCCTCTCTACTTCTTCTCCCTATTTATCAAGTTTCCATACACACTTCCCCAAGTCTCCTCAACCACCCTCTTTGTTATCCATCAACCTCCCTTATCTAGATATTTTGTGAAAATATTAAAATAAAACTAAATATAAATCACTTGCATTAAACAATAATAAATAAAATAAAAAGTCTTTATTCTCATGCTAGATAATAAATGTTATTTGATAATTTTCCCCAAAATGTACATAACACTCCACCATGCTCATTTAATTCATCACACCCACCATCTATCAAATTCAAGAAAATATTTAATGCTTCTAGATATTTGTATGCAATATAATTTACATATTCAATAAAAATTCAATTAAATAGTTAATAACTCACTTTAATAATTAATACATTAATTAC
>JZKD02S1200543.1:189585-201585 GCA_000966675.3 Picea glauca | reverse complement strand
TAGGTCTATTACAAAGTTACAAATAATATTTGGATGATGAAATTGATGAGGGATTTTGGTTGAGGTACAAGTTGGGTACATTGTTGAGACAAGTAGTTGATGAGTTGGCACATACATGAGCTGTATAGTTGATGACGTTGGTACATATTGATGAGTCATAGTTGATGAGTACTTGAAACATGATTGGTAAATACTTGGCACATGGTTGGTTGCACTTATTTATGGTATAGGTTGGTGCATGGTTGATGCACTTGTTTATGGTACAAGTTGATTGCAGGTTGAGGTACAGGTTGATGCATGGTTCAAGTTTATTGGTCCATGTTTACAGTGGTATATATTACAGTGATAGTGTGACAGTGGTTCCATCATTCTACTTCTACTTCAGGGTGGTTGGACAGGACAAGGAGAGATGGTTGTAGCAACCTTCCATTTGTAGGCAAGGGAAAGAAGAGCATGGTATTAGATTGCTAATAGAGGAAATCGTGTCTAGATTCCAAATGGTGGTATAATATTGGACATGGATAGTAGATGAGCCACAACTGAAAATGCAAGACAGATGGGAGGAATGTCTCAAGAACTCGGGTAAGATAATTCATAAAATGAGGGATATTAGTTTCCCATATTTCATCATGGCCAACAACTTCATCAACCTGAAAAATGCGGTAAGACAATGCATGGAATCCAATGAAAAATTTGAAAGTGATGTATTTGAAGTCAAAAGGATAGAATGAGGGAATTCAAGAGAATCGTTGACAGGTTGATAAGAGCATCTTGGGTTCTGCAACACCTCGGTCTTAAGATAGACCGGTTCAAATATCAAGTGATGGAAATGAAAGATAGGGTTAGCATACCGATGGCTAGCATATTTTCCTGTATATGCATACTTGCGAGGATATATTCTCCTAGTCTTCCAAATATGACAAGTCAAATTCTTTGAGATGACTGAAGTAAACTAATAATTTTCACGTGGATGCAATCCACTTTATCTTTTTTTTCTCTATGTTAAGTAAACATTATTATTATTATTATTATTGCATGGTATTTTCATATAAATAAGGACATCGACCTCGTTTTGAAGGGTCAATGGTTTTTGTAAGGTCCGGTAATTAGACATAGAATTACTTTAAAGTTTGATGTTGGAACTCATATAGAACCGGAGACAATTTTTTGCCAAAGCTTGTGGATTAATGTAATCTATGGATTGTTCTCCATACAATTATCAACTACAAGTGATTTAGTAAGATTGTAATTTTGTTTAAGTTATATATAATGATCATGATTGTTAAATGGATGTTGGCGTAAATTTGATGGTGTTTTAAAAATCACTTGTGTTTTACAGTAATCAAAATTATTTCTAGTTATCTATTTTTTCTTGTATGTGATCTCTTTTCAATTATTAAATAATTTTTTCTACTTAATCAATAGTAATATTATTATTTAATATTGATTTGAAGTAAGGTATCATTTAAATGTTGTTGCCCAAGGTTAACCTATGCGTAGTCTTCTTCAAAGCTTAGTTACCGAATACTCTAGAAAATAAAATGATAAAAAGGAAAATAAAAACAAAAGAGAAAATTCCAAGTGGAAGAAAATTCCCCCTTAACCAAATTTAAATCCCATCAAAACTTGTTGGATCATCAATCTGAAGAATATTTCTACCTTAAATGGGGAAGAGTCTAATTGGGCCTCGTCTCTGGGTATGATTTTTACTATTGAGTCAAAGGGAATTTAGACCCTTCAACATAATTGGCGCTAGAAGGAGGGCATGAATGAATGCATGGCTAGTCAAAATAGTTCATTCAATAAGAACTAATCTCAAACAACCTATATATTCAAAACAACCCACATGCATGGCTAGTCCTTTTTAGTATAGTCCTAATATTGAAAGTACCTCCACTACTAGTGAGGCACCACACACTAAATATGGCTTGTACCTTCATCGAGATATACCCTACGCGATTCCCCATGAAGAAATCAATGCGTTTAGGAGGATTACCAAAGATTATGCTTGTCACATTAGAGCATTTCCATTATCTATGTTTCTTCCCTATAAGAAAAAAAATACGAGACCAGTTGTTGATACCCTATATCACACCTTTGTCCATACAGTTGATGACCTAGTAGATGTTTCCAAAATGAAATCTATCAGCCTCTCATTATTCCTAAAACCCTCTTGTTACCCCACTAACAAGTACACATTCTGATCCCAATAATTTTGAATCTGAAGAAGTCGATTCTAGCTCAAAAATCTCATATAATGAGTCAGAAAATATGGAAAACAACAATGAAGAAATCCCATAAGGTAATTATCAACCTACAAACAACCTATTGTGGCTAGATAGGTATTCCTTGTCCATACCAAGGAGGTTACATCACTTGTCTAAGAACCTCGAGAAACTTCACCCGAAATTCAATCCTGAAACCTCTGGGTTGCCTAAAGACCACATTAAGAAGTTCATATTGGAAATAAGGTTGATGAATGTCCAACATGAGGATGTAGTGTGCAGATTGTTCCATTACACTTTCGATAACTCAGATTTAATGCGGTATTTTAATATCTCGGTTTGATCCATCAATAGTTGGACGAAATTTCATAAACACTTTATGGATAAATTTGTTGAATAAACAATTTTCGAGGCCTTGAGGGCTCATATTTTCGTCGCCACCATGGGAACCAATGAAAAGGTCAAGGATTTTAACCATAGGTTCACAACCATCCTCAATAATTTTCAACCTAATGCTAAATCTTCCCAAGAACTATAGATTGAGGTATATGCTAACTCTTTATCAGCCTCTATATCTATGTTTGTTAAGAGGGCCTCTAAATCCACTCTAGCTAAGAATTTTGAGTAATCCAAAATTATTGAATTCCAAATGAAAGGATGTAAACATATTCAAATTTCCTTATCAACTAAGGAAACCCAAAAACCATCTAGGAGAGAAATTTTGCTGACATAACCACGAGGTAAAAAAACATAACAAAGCACTGAAAAGGACAATGAAGACATGGAAATAATACAAAGGATGGTTAATAATTTATCCAACAAAATTATGGACATGAAGAGGAATGTAGGGAAGGTAAATTAAACCCTAGGCCCTACAAACCTTTATTTAGGAAACCCCCACCTTTTAATTCCATACAGCCTCCCCCTGTTAACTTGAACATCGACTTAGGAGAAGTGGCCTCAAATTCCTATTGTAATTATCACCAAGAACATCATTTAGAAAAGGATTTCCCTTAATGGGTAAATGTTACGAATCTCTTAGAAAATCATTTCTTGGATGTTTTTTCCCTAATCGAACAAACCAATGAACATACCTCAAATACTACAAACAATGAGGTTAGTGATCCACATGAGCAAACAAGTCCTACAAAAGAAGAGGAAGAGGAATTACCAGAAGTTTTGGAATTCTAAACTATGATCAAGGGACCCATCATGAAAAATAAACCTGTCATAGCACAAGCTCCTAAGAGACCCAAAACAAACACATCCTTGGCTCAACAAACCCCACCACTTAATTCTACCTCAAAATTCTAGACTCGTGAAACAAAAAAGCTAGAATATAACATGGTGGAAGACCTGAAGAAGTTGAAAGAAAAAAAATATGTGATAGTGATCCAGGTGGATATCGGTGGCCACCCACCTTTTCCAACTGGCTCAAAACAGTTTTTTGACAATTTTGGAAATTTACTATTTTTACTAGTTTTAACTTTCAGGGCCATTTTGAGGGCCTAAATGAAGTTTTTTTGGGATAGAGCTTCTCAATAATATACGAAGGAATTATTGATACACCAAAATGAATCTCCTCAAATATACCTTTCCAATGGGCTATCATATGCCTAAAACAGAGATCATATGCAAAAGTTACAACACTAGGAAGTTGATGTACTAACATACCCAGATGGGGCCCACATGACTTTTGGCGCTTCATCTCCTAGGGTTAGGTTGTCGGTTGTCTAGGGTTTTTAAAATTTATGTTTATTGTAAAATGAATTCAAATCCTCAGTGTAATCATCTTATTGCGAATGAACACATCCATCACATCTCTTCTCAGAGATAAGCCACCACCATTCCAGCAAGCTTGTTTTTGTTGCATTTTACAGTTTCAAATTATTTCCTTATTGAATAGAAAACTAGATTTATTGTATCTCTGTTATTTTGTGTTAAGAACCTGTTAATAATCTGTAGTCATTTTTTTCTGCTCATAAAATCTGGATCAGTGGTATCAGAGTGCTCTGCTCCTTGTCATCTTAATGAATGTCCCCAATGAGGTCAGAGTACAAAAAGTTGTGTCTCGAGCTTGTTTCTCTTGAGGACGAAAGCTCTCACACGCCCAAGAAACCTCTCATGGCAGGAGAAAATAAATATTATGGGAGAGGAGATCCTTTCAAACTATTTATTGAAGAATCCCTAATGCAACAAAGGAATGAGATGATGGATAGTTTCATGCAAATCCTTCGGCGGCTACCAACAGGCGACGCATCTTCTTCGAGCGAAGGTGCCACCCCCTTCAAGGTAAAAATAAACTTCGATATTCCTATATATGAAGGCTAGATATAAGAAGATGTTGTAGACAAGTGGTTGAATCTACTAGAAGGGTATTTCCACCTGGGAATCCTTCAGGGATGTTATTAAGGAACAATACTACCCTGTTGGAAGTTATGACGACTTGTAAACCAAATGGACCACACTATGGCAAGAAAGAGACCAAGCAGTGTATCAAATATTCAGAGTGACATATGGTACTCAAGTATCACAACACTTTGCATAGATACATCCAGATTGAAATGGAATTTTCTAACATCTCATCCTTGGGTGCGGCCTACCAATATGTCGTCAAAATTGAGAAGAATCTCAAACAAAAGATGCAGCAATTTGGGCCTGGGAACCCCTCAAAAAAAAATCCAGGAAAGGGTGGCCTCAACCCATTGAACAAAGGATAGAGAAAATATGGATAGTATTAGGACAACCAGTCCAATTTGAAAGAAAATAAGTACACCAGAAAGGAAAAGAAAGATACCAGGAAGTGGTGCAACTTCCATAAGAGCCCTTGGCATAACATTGTTGATTGCCACTATAAAAATTCACTGGTGGCCGAAGTGAAAGCCTCTGAATCAGATGCAGGTTCAGACTTTGAGACAGAACCAAAAAGGGGAATATGGATCATTGACTCGGAACCCAGTGCCACTATTTCTACCACCAAGCTCCAGCCTAGTGAACCAGATGAGCCGGAAGGAGGAGAACACATCTTCCATTCACAAATGTGGGTAAAAGGCACCCCACTACACTTCATCATGTATAGTGGTAGCCAGAAGAATCTCATCTCAGCAGAGGCCATCAAGCGGTTGGCCCTACCGACAACACCGTACCCACAAACCTACACTATTGGATGGCTCCGCCAAGGAAGCGATCTCCGTGTCAACCAATAGTGTCGACTGTCATATGGCATCAATCCCTTCAAAGATGAGGTATTTTGTGATGTTTCTCCTCTCGAAGTTTGTGATGTTATTTTGGGCCAACCTTATTTATGGAAATGTCATGTTGTATATGAGTCTAGGCCTCGTAGTGTTATTATTACTTTGAACAGGAAATTGTACAGGATACCCAAGGCAGTCCCACTTAGTGTTATTTCCTTAATATCTGCTAAGCAATGATGAAAGGTCATCCTTAATATGGAGAAGTTTGTCTTCTTCATGATTTTCTCTCAGCATAAGAGAAAGATCACAACCACATCGAGGGTCACTATGGCCGACCTCTCCACACAACAGAAGAAAGTAGATAAGGTCATGGAAGAATACTCAGATATATTATCCTCACCTACCGGGGTACCTCTGCATTGCCAGGTCAAGCACCCCATCGATCTGACCCCCGTCGCACCACTTTTCAATGGGTCGGTCTATCGCTGCTCTCTATTAGATAATGAGGAGATCAAGCGATAGATCCAAGAACTACTCCACAAGGGGTACATCCATCCTATATCATCACCTTGCAGGAGCCCAATCGTATCGATACAGAAGAAATATGGAACCTGGCGACTTTGTATTGATTATCGGGCTCTAAATAAAACCACGGTCAAAAACTAGTACTCGATTCCCTGAATCGACGACCTCCTTGATCAAATCACGAGGGCCAAATATTTTAGTAAGATTTATCTGAAGTATGGATACCACTAGGTCTCGATAGAACAAACAGATGTATGGAAAACTGCCTTCAATTCAAAGGAAGGCCTTTTTGAATGGTTGGTCATGCCCTTTAGTTTGAAAAATGCTTCGACCACTTTCATGACGATGATGGACGATATCTTGCAACCATATACCAATACTTTTGTAGTGGTGTATCTGGATGACATTATCATTTACAAAAATACTTGGGTCGAACACTTGCAACATATTCAGCAGGTTCTGCACACTCTACGACAACATAAGCTATATGCCAACTTGGAAAAATTCTCCTTCGGCATGGAAATGGTCCGACCTCTCCACACAACAGAAGAAAGTAGATAAGGTCATGGAAGAATACTCAGATATATTATCCTCACCTACCGGGGTACCTCTGCATTTCCAGGTCAAGCACCCCATCGATCTGACCCCCGTTGCACCACTTTTCAATGGGCCAGTCTATCGCTGCTCTCTATTAGATAATGAGGAGATCAAGAGACATATCCAAGAACTACTCCACAAGGGGTACATCCATCCTATATCATCACCTTGCAGGAGACCAATCGTATCGATACAGAAGAAATATGGAACCTGGCGACTTTGTATTGATTATCAAGCTCTAAATAAAATCACAGTCAGAAACTAGTACTCGATTCCCTGAATCGACGACCTCCTTGATCAAATCACGGGGGCCAAATATTTTAGTAAGATTGATCTGAAGTATGAATACCACCAGGTCTCGATATAACAAACAGATGTATGGAAAACCTCCTTCAAGTCAAAGGAAGGCCTTTTTGAATGATTGGTCATGCCCTTTAGTTTGAAAAATGCTTTGGCCACTTTCATGACGATGATGGAAAATATCTTGAAACCATTCACCAATACTTTTGTAGTGGTGTATCTGGATGACATTATCATTTACAAAAATACTTGGGCTGAACACTTGCATCATATTCAGCAGGTTCTGCACACTCTACGCCAACATAAGCTATATGCCAACTTGGAAAAATTCTCCTTCGGCATGGAAATGGTCCATTACCTTGGCTACATAATTGATCAGCATGGCATACAAGTGGATATAGCCAAGATCCAATTCATCCGTGACTGGCTAGCCCCAACCACACTCACTGAGATTTGGAGCTTCTTGAGCCTTGCCAATTTCTACTACAGGTTCATGTTGGGATTCTCCCATATTGCATGGGCCCACAGCCAAATAACCAAGGGTGGTGGTAAGGAGGAATTTGCATGGGGTCAGTCCCAACAACAAGCATTCGATGATTTGAAGCAGCACTTGTGCTCAGCCCCAGTACTTTCACTACCAAACCTGCAACATCCCTTTGAGATCGAGATAGATGCCTCAAACTATGCGGTAAGTTCCATTCTCACTCAGCATGGCCACCCTGTGGCCTATCATAGTGAGACACTATCAGATGTTGTCCGTAAGTACCCTACTTATGACAAAGAAATGTACTCCATTGTGAAAGCTTTCCACCAGTGGAGACATTACATTATTGGGAAGGAGACATTCATACGCACTGATCATAAGCCACTGCAATTCATGCAGACACAAGGAAACTTGTAGAATGATCACCATCAAAAGTGGTCCACATACTTGCAAAAATTCCACCTCAACATCAAGTATAAAACATGAAGCACCAATCGCATCGTTGATTGCCTCAGTAGACCACCAGTCGCGACACTCACCACAATGCCAGAATCTTGTGGCCATGAGACCTCTAGATGGCCCCAACTCTATGAGATAGACCCAAACTTTGTTGGCATGTTTTCAAATAGAGGTAGAGTATGCATGTTTGTCATTGATGGCAAAGATCATGACCATTAGCACAACGTTGATCACATGGAAAGATCATAAGCTAAACTCCATTTCGGGTATCAGAAGCTAAAATCTATTTCGAAGTTTTGGATACCAAGAGTTGGAAGTGTCAAAACTCTTCATCACATGAGTCCCAAATTTTCGAAATGCGAAATGTCGAAATCTTGAAACAGGCACATCAACAAAGACTCCATTTCGTAGTTTCAAATACCAAGAGTTGGAGGACTCAAGAGTCAAGACTCTTCATCACAGGAGTCCCGAAGTTGCGAAATATGAAATGTCAAAATCCCGAAAGTAGGAGGACCATCCATCTTTGGGAAGGACATGTAGTTACAGATCAACATTTCACTAACTAAGAGGTCAAAGGAAGGAGATCTCTAACCTCTCTAACTCGTGATATGAGAAATCGTGAAATAATTCTAGCCATTGGATCGAGGATTGATCTGGACCATTGATCAGGCACAACGAAGGCTCGTGAATTTGTGAAATGATCCTAGCTGTTGAAGCCAGAGGACACATGGAAAAAGATCATCATTTAACTGACTGGAAAGTCAAAGGAACGGGGTTCCCCAACCTCTCGAATTTGTGACATGCAAAATCATGAAATCTCGAAATATGAAATTGTGAAAGGCGCTAACAACTAAACTCCATTTCGAAGATCGTGACTTGGAGAATTGAGATGCCTTGCAACAGGAATTTGCGACATGCGAAATCACGAAATGCCAAAATGCGAAATTGTGAAAGGCGCTAACAACTAAAATCCATTTCTGAGATCGCGACTTGGAGAGTCGAGATGCCTTACAACAAGAATTCACGACATGCAAAATTGTGAAATGTCAAAATGCGAAATGACAAAATGATCAAAACAAATCTAGCTAAGCTCCTTTTTTGGAGTTTCAGGGATCACGACATGGAGCGTCAATATATCTCATCACAAGAATTGTCAAAATGTTGAAATGCGAAAGGCATTTTGTTTAGGCCTGTGGTCACAACTAGTGGGCATATGGAGTAAGCGTGAGACCCATCATTTATAATCCAACGGTGCAGGTTAATCAGGAATATGATTGAAGGGTTATTGCTTCTCTTCATGACTAACTGTTCAGTTATGATTCAGTTAGCAGAACGGAATCATGGTTTTTGGACGGTTGGTGATTAAGTTGCTGAGTCGTGTGTGAATAAAAGGAGATATGAGATGGCTGTGCAAAGTTGGTTGTTCTGTCTGAAAAAATGAGTTGAACTATACAAAGGTAAAATTACAGTATGCACAGTGTGAAGAAAGCTCAGAGATAAGGAAAAGAAGTTGAACAGAGGAGAAAAGGTGAAGAGAGAAAAATGTGCACATATCAAAGAGCATGAGAAGGACAAAGAAAGAATATATAGAAAGAGACAACAAGTCAAGCCAAGTATGAACAAAGCAAAAGAATAGTGTAGAAGAGAAGAATTGCATAACAATGAAGAAGTGGTAAGAATTGATTTATTTGTTTTGTTGTTTATTCAATCATTTATTTGTAATAAGGGTGGTAGGGAGGTGCTAGGGAGGAATTTTTTCCTCATAGGTTCAAGTGGGTTCTTGAACACAGGGAGTTGTAGCTTCCATCTGGTTGCAGCTAGAGAAACCAGGGTGGCAGGGTGGTGCAAGGGAGAGCAAGTGTTTTCTGTTATATAGGTTAGAGCCTGTGTAATTGGAAGTTGGTGCTTCCATCCAGTTGGTGCTGGAACACTCAAGGAGTTGGTGCTTCCTTCTAGTGGTTGCTAGTGAAACAAGAGAGTTGGTGCTCTCAAACAAGTTGATGCTTGTATAAGTGGAAGTAGGTGCTTCCATCCAGTCGGTGTTGGAACACTCAGGGAGTTGGTGCTTCCTTCTAGTCGGTGCTAGAGAAACCAGAGAATTGGTTCTCTCAAACAAGTTGGACCTTGTAAAATAGAGGTAGTAGCCTCACATTGGGTTGGTGCTCAATTATAGATGATGTACAGAAATTAAAAGACTGCCTATCATTTCGAAGAAGAAGAGGTTTTCTCCCTTTATGGGTTTCCTCATGAAAATATGTCTCTGTGTATATCTTATGTGTGACTGATGCTCATTATTTATGTTGTCCATATGTTGTATAATATTTATGATCACTTGAAGAAAGATTAATAATGTTTTAATAGACTAAAAATTGTTTAAGCACAATAACAACTGATTCACCCCCCCCCCTCAGTTGTCTTAGTAATTTCAACAATTGGTATCAGAGCAGGTTCCTTTTATTTAAAGGTAGATTTGTAATCTTAAACATGACAAGTCATGAAGGGACTTCAGCCAGTAAGCCTCCTCTATTTGATGGAACAAATTTTTCCTTTTGGAAGGTTAGAATGAGAACATACCTAATGGCCTTAGGTACTGATGTTTGGGATGTAGTAGAGACTGGATACATAAAGATTCTTGTGCTAGCTTCCAAGGATGATAAGTTAGAATTTAGCTTTAATGATAAGGGAATGAATGCTATATTAAATGGACTTGTAGAAGTTAAGTTTGTAAAGGTGATGAATCTTCAAATTGCCAAAGAAATGTGGGATAAACTTATTAGCAGCTATGAAGGAAATAAGCAAGTAAAAGATGCCAAATTTCAAACATATATATTGAAATTTGAACAACTAAAGATGAATGATTTTGTTCTTATGGCCATGGGAGATCTTGATAATGAACAATTATGTGGTGAAATGGATGATGAAGAAGCTGTGGTGGATATGGAAGGTTAATTAATCAGTGCTTTGGAAGAAATTGACAGACTTAGATGTAAGAAGAGAAAACAAAAACGATTGTTGATGTAGTTTAAAATAAATGATAAAAATCCCGATGAAGACTTTTCTCTACTAAAAGTGGAGTTAGAAGAGGCAAAGACAATAGAAGACATTCTGAAACAACAGTTATCAGAGAAGAAATCGAAGTGTGAATCCTTAGAAGAAGAGATAGTAAAAACCAGAAAAGAAATGCAGAAGTTTAAGGCATTGTATCACCAAAATCTGTCAAGTATTAAAGCCTCAGAAGAATTAACTTGCATTCTAAATCAGCAAAGGAATCCAAAGTTGAAAGCTAGCTTGGGCTATGAAGAAGGATCAAGTAGTAATCATTCAAGTAATACAGAACCCATCAAGTTTGTCAAGTCCTCAAACATTGACAACATTCACTCTACAGAAACAAAGAAAGAGAATCATCCACCAAGAAGAAATGAAAGAAAAAGTACCAGAACTGAATCTGTAGATCAGAGAGATTATTGCCATGAAAGAAATCGAACTCCTCAAAGAAGACATATTTTTTCAAGGTACAAAGGTTTTTTCCATGGTTATTTTTTTTTCTGCGCTAACTTTGGTCACAAATCTATAAATTGTTCTTTAAGGTTTAGATATGAGCAATCAATTTTTCAAGGAATAATTATTTTCCACCACAAAGATTGAGACAACCAAGCAACAAACAATTACAGACTATAAATCATGTGATGACTGGGAGAAGGACACAGGTGAAACACAACAATAGTTATGAGCATAACAATCATTATGATTTGTTATTCATTGAACCAGAATGTTACAACTGTCATAACTATGGACGTAAAGCTACAGATTGTTGCTTAAGGAATTACAAGCTAGATTTGATCCCCACTGCTGAAAATGTCAAGGCTTGGAAGAAGAAAGCAGATGAAAAGTGTCGACTAATGTTATCAACCCAAAGACAAAATAATCCCTTGTATATTGACAGTGGATGTTCCAAACATATGACTGGAGATAAAAGTAAGTTTCTAACTCTAAGTGAAAACAAATCAGGGAATGCAACTTTTGGAAATGATGCACTAGGAAAAATAAAAGGTAAAGGAATGGTAAGTTTGAGTAATGGAAAATGTAAAGCTCAAGATCTGTTGTTTGTAGAAGGTATGAAACATAATCTTCTTAGTGTCAATCAAGTCTATGACCCAGGATGTGAAGTTTTTTTTACCTCTAAAGATTGTAGAATAAAATCTGTGAATTCAGGACA
>JZKD02S1200543.1:165699-189326 GCA_000966675.3 Picea glauca | reverse complement strand
ATGTTTCTTTTTTATCTATGACCAAACCTAAAAAAATTTATGAAGCCATCCAACATGATGATTGGATTAGAGCAATGAATGAAGAGCTTGATTAGATTGAGAAGAACAATACTTGGGAGCTAGTCCCTATACTTGAAGATAAGAATGTAATAGGTTCCAAATGGGTGTTCAAAAATAAAATGAAAGAAAAAGGACAAGTTGTTAGAAATAAAGCCAGATTGGTCTGTAAATGGTATGCACAAGTTGAAGGTCAGGACTTTGATGAAACTTTTGCACTAGTGGCAAGATTGAAGGCCATCAGACTGTTCCTTACATATTCATGCCATAAGAACTTTAAAGTATATCAAATGGATGTTAAGTCATCTTTTCTTAATGGAGATCTAGAGGAAGAAGTATATATGGAGCAACCTGAAGGATTATCATTGACATATAATCCTAATTATGTTTGAAAGATGAAGAAGTCCTCATATGGACTGAAACAAGCACCACGAGCTTGCTATTATAGACTGGACAAAGTTTTACAAGACAAAGGCTTCAAGAAAGGTATTGCTGACAAAAATCTCTACATTAAGTCTTAAGATGATAATTTACTAGTTGTTTTGGTTTATGTAGATGATACTATTTTTGGTTGTACTAATGAATCATTTGTCTATTGGTTTGTTAACTATATGTAAACAGAGTTTGAGATGTCCTTGATAGGAGAACTGTCATATTTTCTTGGCTTACAAGTAAAATAGAGTTCTGGAGGAATTTTTATATATCAAGAAAAATGTTTGAAAGAGATGTTGAAGAAATTTCAGATGGAGGATTCATCTCCTGTTAGTACACCTATGGTGGTTGGTTACAAGCTCAGTAAAGATGATATTTCACTGGATGTTGATCAAAGGGCATATCACTCTATGATAGGCAATCTTCTGTACATCACATCATCCCATCCTGATATAATGCAAGTTGTTGGAATGGTAGGTCGTTATCAGTTTTCTCCTAAACAAATTCATTTGGTAGTTGTCACAAGGATATTCAAATACTTGAAGGGAACAATGACTTATGGTCTGTGGTATCCCAGAAATCAAAATTTCCAGTTAACTTCTTATTCATATGCAAATTGGGCAAACTGTGTTGATGAGAGAAAAAGCACCAGTGGAGGAGCATTCTTCCTGGGTGACTCATTAGTAGAATGGCTTAGTAAAAAAAAAGGATCCATTTCCTTATCAAATACAAAAGTAGAGTACATTATTGATACTACTTGCTGCACTCATATTTTATGGATGATACAAACTCTTGCAGATTTGAAGGTAACTTACACTGATCCCATTCCACTTCACTATGATAACACCAGTGCCATTAGTCTCTCTAAGAATCCTGTACTTCATTCAAAATCTAAGCACACCAATAAAATACCATTTTCTCAGAGAAAAATTTACAAACAGAATTGTTCAGGTGAATTATATTCCTTCCACAGAACAAATAACTGATATCTTTACTAAGTTGTTAGCAGTGACCCCTTTTGGATATCTTTGTCAAAAGTTGGGGGTTATAACTTCTTTCATCTAATATATTCACCTGGTCAGGTTGAGTACTTATTGAATATTTGTTGTATTTATAAGCTTACCATAGTTGACAGGGAGAGTATGTACTGCAACAGCTCAAGGGGAGAGTGTCTCTTATTTCCCATTGATGTCAAAGGGGGAGAAAGTGTGGTAATTTCAAAGATTCTACAGTGGTATAATTTGATGTTCTTCAAGGGGTTGTCATCAATGATAAAGGGGGAGATTGTTGGCATGTTTTCAGACAGAGGTAGAGTATACATGTTTTTCATTGATGGCAAAGATCACAACCAACAGCAAAACATTGATCACATGGCAAGATCAAAAGCTAAACTCCATTTTGAGTATCAGAATCTAAAATCTATTTCAAAGTTTCTGATATCGGGAGTTGGAAGTGTCGAAACTCTTCTTCACAGGAGTCCCAAAGTTGAAAAATGAGAAACGCCGAAATCTCGAAATAGGCACATCAACAAAGACTCCATTTTATAGTTTCAGATACTGGGAGTTGGAGGATTCAAGAGTCGAGACTCTTCATCACAGGAGTCCCGAAGTTGCGAAATGTGAAACGCCGAAATCCCAAAAGCAGGAGGACCGTCCATCTTCGAGAATGACACGTGGTTACAAATCATCATTTCACTGACTGAGAGGTCAAAGGAAGGAGAGATATAACCTCTCTAACTCGTGATATGTGAAATCACGAAATAATCCTAGCCGTCAGATCAAGGATTGATCTGGACTATTGATTAGGCACAACGAAGGCTCATGAATTTGTGAAATGATCCAGGTCGTTGAAGGCAAAGGACACATGGTGAAAGATCATCATTTCGTTGATTGGAAATTCAAACGAACGGGGTTCCCTAACCTCTCAAATTCGCAACATGTGAAATCACGAAATGTCGAAATACAAAATTGCAAAAGGAACTAACAACTAAACTTTATTTCAGAGATCACAACTTGGAGAGTCGAGATGCCCTGCAACAGGAATTCACAACATACGAAATCGCGAAATGCCGAAATGCAAAATTGTGAAAGGTGCTAACAACTAAACTCCATTTCGGAGATCGTGACTTGGAGAGTCGAGATGCCTCGCAACAAGAATTCGCGACATGCAAAATCTCGAAATGCCGAAATGATCGAAGCTAGTCCAGCTAAGGTCCTTTTTCGGATTTTTGTGGATCACGACATGGAGTGTCAAGATATCTCATCACAAGAATTGCCAAAATGCCGAAATGAGAAAGGAATTTTGATTAGGCCTATGGTCATAGCCAATGGGCATATGGAGTAAGCGTGAGACCCATCATTTATAATCCAATGGTGCAGATTAATCAAGAATATGATCAAAGGGTTATTGTTTCTCTTCATGATTAATTGTTCAATTACAATTCAGTTAGAAGAATGGAATCATGGTTCTTGGACGGTTGGCGATTCAATTGCTCAGGCATGTGTGAATAAAAGGAGATATGAGATGACTATGCAAAGTTGGTTGTTCTGACTGAAAAAATGAGTTGAACTGTAGAAAAGTAAAATTATAGTATGCGTAGTGTGAAGAAATCTCAGAGATAAGAAACAGAAGATGAACAGAGGAGAAAAGGTGATGAGAGTAGAATGTGAACATATTAAAGAGCATGAGAAGGACAAAGAAAGAACAGATAGAAAGAGACAGAAAGTCAAGCCAAGTATGAACAGAGCAGAAGAATAGTGTAGTAGAGAAGAATTGGAGAACAATGAAGAAGTGGTAAGAATTGATTTATCTGTTTTGTTGGTTATTCAATCATTTATTTGTAATAAGGGTGGTAGGGAGGTGCTAGGGAGGATTGTTGTCCTAAGAGGTTCAAGTGGGTTATTGAACACAGGGAGTTGTAGCTTCCATCTGGTTGCAGCCAGGGAAACTAGGGTGGCAGGGTGGTGCAAGAAAGAACAAGTGTTCTCTGTTATACAGGCTGGAGCCTATGTAAGTGGAAGTTGGTGCTTCCATCCAGTTGGTGTTGGAACACTCAGGGAGTTGGTGCCTCCTTCTAGTGGGTGCTAGAGAAACAAGAGAGTTGGTGCTCTCAAACAAGTTGGTGCTTGTATAAGTGGAAGTAGGTGCTTCCATCCAGTCCGTGCTGGAACACTCAGGAAGTTGGTGCTTCCTTCTAGTCGGTGCTAGAAAAACTAAAGAGTTGGTGCTCTCAAACAAGTGGGAGAATGTAAAACAGAGGTAGTAGCCTCACATTGAGTTGATGCTCAATTATAGATGATGTACAGAACTTAAAATACTACCTATCATTTCGAAGAAGAAGAGGTTTTCTCCCTTTATGGGTTTCCTCATGAAAATTTGTCTCTATGTATATCTTATGTGTGATTGATGCTCATTGTTTATGTTGTCCATATGTTGTATAATATTGATGATCACTTGAAGAAAGATTAAGAATGTTTTAATAGACTGAAAATTGTTTAATCACAATAACAATTGATTCACCCCCCCCTCTCAGTTGTCTTAGTAATTTAAACAATTGGTATCATAGTGGGTTCCTTTTATTTAAAGGTAGATTTGTATGATTAAACATGACAAGTCATGAAGGGACTTCAGCTAGTAAGCCTCCTCTATTTGATGGAAAAATTTTTTCCTTTTGGAAGGTTAGAATGAGAACATACCTAATGGCCTTAGGTTTTGATGTTTGGCATGTAGTAGATATTGGATACATAAAGCTTCTTGTGCTAGCTTTCAAGGATGATAAGTTAAAATTTAGATTTAATTCTAAGGGAATGAATGTTATCTTAAATGGACTTGCAGAAGCTAAGTTTGTAAAGGTGATGCATCTTCAAGCTACAAAAGAAATGTGGGATAAACTTATTAGCAGCTATGAAGGAAATGAGAAAGTAAAAGATGCCAAATTTCAAACATATAGATTGAAATTTGAACAACTAAAGATGAATGATTTTGTGCTTATGGACATGGGATCTCTTGATAATGAATAGTTAGGAGGTGAAATGGATGATGAAGAAGCTGTGGTGGATATGGAAGGTGAATTAATCAGTGCTTTGGAAGAAATTGACAGACTCAGATGTAAGAAGAGAAAACAAAAACGGTTGTTGATGTAGTTTAAAATAAATGATAAAAATCCTAATGAAGAATTTTCTCTACTAAAATTGGAGTTAGAAGAGGAAAAGAAAATAGAAGACATTATGAAACAATAGTTATCAGATAAGAAATCGAAGTGTGAAGCCTTAGAAGAAGAGATAGTAAAAACTAGAAAAGAAATGGAGAAGTTTAAGGCATTGTATCACCAAAATCTGTCAAGTATTAAAGCCTCAGAAGAATTAACTTCCATTCTAAATCAACAAAGGAATCCAAATAAATGTACTCCATTGTGCAATCCTGTCGCTAGTGGAGATATTACATTATTGGGAAGGAGACATTCATCCACAATGATCATAAGCCACTGCAGTTCATGCAGACACAAGGAAAATTGCAGAATGATCACCATCAAAAGTGGTCCAGGTACTTCCAAAAATTTCACCTCAACATCAAGTATAAAACATGAAGCGACAATCACGTCGTTGATTGCCTCAGCAGACTACCAGTCGTGACACTTACCACAGTACTATAATATTGTGGCCATGAGACCTCTATATGGCCCCAACTCTATGAGACAGACCCAAACTTCGCCACCACCTACCAAATGTTGGGTGAAAACTCAGTTGTCGATAATTTCCATATTCAGGATGGGTTGTTGTGTCTTATGGGACATATATGTGTTCCATAAAGTGAGCAAGCAAAGATGATATGGGAAGCCCACTACAGTCGAGTGACAAGACACTTCATCATCGAAAAGACAGTGGCGATGTTATAGAAACATTTCTACTGGCCGAAACTTCGACAGGAGGTCAACAAGTATATCAGGTCCTACACTAACTATGTTATTTCTAAACTGACCACTAAGAAATAAGGCTTGTACACCCCTCTTCCTACTCTTGATAGGCCATGGGAATCCATCTCAATGGACTACATGTTAGGCCTCCCATTCACCAAGCAGGGAAATGACTGTGCTTTTGTGGTTTTTGATTGCTTTTCTAAGATGGCGATTCTGGTTTCCTGCAAGAAGAACATCACAGTAGAGGCCACTGCCAAGATATTCTTTGAATGAGTCTGGTTACATTTTGGAATCCCAAAAACCATTATCTCATATCGGGATAGTCGATTTCTCAGTACATTTTAGTCGAGCCTCTGTTCACTACCAGATACCAAGCTCACCAAATCCATGTCCTTCCACCCCTAGATAGATGGCCAAAATGAGGTTGTAAATCGAATGATTATGCATATCCTTCACATGTATAATTCAAAGAACCCTCACACATGGGATGAGAGCCTTCCCTATGTCCAACATAGATACAATTGATCCCTTCATAGCTCAACCAACCAAATCCCCTTTCAGGTGGGGTTGGGATTCCAACCATTGGGTCCCATAGATGTTTCACTTCCCCTTACGGTCACCTCAACTAACCCACATCCTGATCCAATAGAAGATGACAAAGCCACCTGGTTCATTGAGTGGATCCATCACATCCACCAACAGATTCTGGATATCCTACAGAAGTACAATGACAAGTACAAGCAGCTCCATGATCAACATCAGGTGCCACATAAGTTTCAGGTGGGAGACAAAGTTTGGTTGCACTTGTAGAAAGAACGCTTTATTGGACCCCATTAGAAGCTTTTCCCACTCTGTTATGGGTCGTACACCATCACCAAGTCCATGGGGGATAATTCTTTTGATATCAACATTCCTCCTTTCCTTGGCCTACACCCAATGTTCAACGTGGATCTCCTTCGCCCTTATTTTCCACCATTATTGGACACCTCAGAAGTAAAAGAGAAACTGACACCAACAGAGCTCAATATCGAGTGCATACAATAGGAATCCAGTGATCATATTGTGGACACATAGATCAAGGGAATTCAACCATAAAGTATCTAGCTTTATCAAGTTGTCAAAGTAGGGTAGCTCCTGCACCAAGGCAAGTGGCTCACCTGGGGTCAAATTCAGCAGAAATTTCCTCATCTGATGGGGGAACTCAATGCAATGGAGGAAATTTCTTCCTAATGAGGGAGGATTGATCCAGGTGGATATCGGTGGCCACCCACCTTTTCCAACTAGCTCAAAACARTTTTCTGACAATTTTGGCAATTTACTATTTTTAGCAGTTTTAACTTTCGGGGCCATTTTGAGGGCCTAAATGAAGTTTTTTCAGGATCGATATTTTCTACAATAAGTGAAGGAATTATTGAGCCCCAAAAATGAATCTCCTCGAAGATACCTTTCCAACAGGCTATCATACGCCTAAAACAAAGATCATATGCAAAAGTTACGACCCCAGGAAGTTGATGTACTAACTTACCCAGATGGGGCCCACATGACTTTTGGCGCTTCATCTCCTAGGGTTAGGTTTTTGGATGTCTATGTTTTTGGGAATTCATGTTTATTGTAAAAAGGCCCTCAAAGCCTCACTGTAATCATCTTCTTGCAAATGATCACAGCCATCACATCTCTTCTCAGAGATAAGCCGCCACCATTCTAGCAAGTTTGTTTCTGCTGCATTTTACAGTTTCATCTTATTTCCTTATTGAATAGAAAACCAGTTTTACTATATCTCTGTTATTTTTTGTTAATAACCTGTTAATAATCTGTATTCATTCTATTTTTCTCATAAAATCCGTATCATATGGACTTATGCAGAATTCCTCAACAAAAATATCTATTGTTACAATATTTGAAGGAGGATGACAAGCATATGTTAGATCCAAACCCAAACCCAAGCTCGAGGAAAGCAAACTATGGAGAAGTTAGGAATTCTACAGTAAACACAATGTTTGTTGATAGGAAAACTAGGTCATCTATCCGACCATTTTTGTTAACCTTTGAGGTTTATAATACAAATATACATAACTGCTTAGTTGATTATGGTGCTTCTTCAAATGTCATGCCTTTGTCAGTGTGCAAGGAGTTGAATGCTACTCCTACCAAAAGTGACACACAATTATTCAACTAGAAAAAACTAAAGTTAAGGTAATTGGGGAATTGAAAAACATTATGATCACAATTGCCTCTAACCATAAATTCCATTAGGTCATAGACATCATAATCATAGATATTCCATAAGCCCATCGGATGTTGTTAAGTAGGGATTGGTCTGAAAAATTACATGGATATTTCAGTATGGATTGGTATCACTTGTGGTTACCACTAAAAGGAAATCCTATCATGATCAGGATCAATTGGGAAAAATATTTGAAACATATTGTCACTGACTTGGAAGCTCCTAACGAACCTTCATCTACTAAATTATCGGTCTTAGGAAATTATTCTTATGACTCTAACTTTGGTAATTTCTCACCATGCTTATCTGAAGTGTTATTCTCACATAATTCAGAGTTTCCACTCCAAGAAAACCCCAAAATAATTGAGCAATATAGTAAAACTTGAACATAATCTTCAGGCTCATATTGTAAAAGATGAAAACACAATTCCAAACATGGACTTATACAAGAGAGTACCAAACTTCATTTCTAATATTTGGACTCTATTCTTTGATGGATCAAAATCCCAAGAAGTGGCTGGTACAGGCTTCATTTTCATTGATTCAACAGGAAAACATAACGTTTTGTCCCATCGATTAGAGAATGAATGCTAAAACAATACCGCCAAATACGAGGCACTAGTTCACAGACTTAAGAAAGTTATTGACCTGAATATTAAGGAACTAGTTGTCTTTGGTGATTCAGAAATCATTATTAGGAAGGTAAAGAAAATTATCCATTTTAATTCCCCCCCATTTAAGTAATTATCAGCAGGAAGTTCACATTTCCAAGCATTCAACATCACAACCATACCTTGATCTAAAAATATGTTGGCCAATTCTTTGGCCACAGTAGCTTCGATATTATCTCCCTTGGAAGATTATGAAGCCTCTAGGTTTGATATAAAGTTGTTATAAAAAACTTCTATCCCATATAACATTACCAATTGGAGGATATTTGAGGGATATGGACAAATTATATCCTTTTTGACTAACGTAGAAAATTTCAGAGACTTGGCCATTGATGATGAAGTTTTTAAAAAGACACTTGAAGAACAAGATAATCAAGATCCTAACCCAATAGAGGCTAATAAATCAACCCAAAATAAACTTAACAATATGCCTAGAGGAGTGGTTAGTCTTGAAAACATTTTTTATTTACGAGATAAGTTTAGAAAACCTAAAAATGCCAAAACTAGCAGTTCGTGTCCTACCTATGAAGTCATAAATTTGGGAACTTTTGACAATCCTTGAAACATTAACCATGGGAAATCATTGTCTCCTAAGAAAAATAAGGCTTACCTAAAGTTTTTTAAATAATATTAGGATGTTTTCTCCTGGTCCTGCCAAGATTTAAAAACATATGATACTAGGATCATCCAGGACGCAATCTTGTTAATACCTGAGATCAAGCCTTTCCAAAACAATTTAAGAAAATTTCATTAGTCTCTGGAACCCTTTATGCAGAAAGAGCACAAAACATTGTTATATGAAAAGATAATATTTCAATTAAGGCACTCTTCATGGGTAGCTAATCTAGTTCCTTTCAAGAAGAAGTATGGAGAGATTTTTTTATGTGTAGACTTCAGAAACTTGAATAAGGCTTCAACAAAACAAAGGATAGGGAAGACCACATCGCTCACCTCACCCAAATTTTTGAAAGATGTAGGAAGTATGGGATATATTGGAACCCAAAAAAGACCATATTCAAAGTAGAAGAAGGGAAACTCCTAGGCCACATCATTTCTAAATATGGTATTCATATTGACCCTAAACATATAAAATCAATTTTACAAATCCCACTCACTCACGATAAAAAGGCTATGCAATCTTTGTTTGGAAAGATTAAATTTGTACGAAATTTACTCCGAATTTTGCAGAAATAGTTGAACCACTACATAAAATGATACACAATATGTGGAGTTTAAATGGAGTGATTAGGGGAAATAATTTTTCAAAGGAATTAAATCCTCCATATCTCAAGCCCTTGTATTACACAACCTTGATTTCAGCAAAGATTTGTTTCTCTACACTTTTTCTTCGGATCAATGTTTCACTACAGTCCTCACTCAAAAGGATGATGAGAATCATGAGGCTCATGTCTCATTCATGAGTACCAAAATTCAAGGAATTGAGATTAACTACCCATCTATTGGAAAACAAGAGTATGTGGTCTACAAGGAAGTAAAACATTTTAGATCTTATATCTTAAAAAACCACACAAATGTTATAATACCCCACCCATCTGTTAGGTCATTGTTTACGCAACAAGAAATGTGAGAAAGAAGGCATGATTGGATGGATTCCATCCAAGAATTTGATCTAGATATTAAACAAACAAATATCATTAGGGGTCAAGGACTGTGCAATCTAGCCATAGAGTCCTAAGATCTGATAGAAAATGAAAATTTAGGTTGGGAGAATGATTTCTCTTTATGGTGTGGTGAAGTACAGTACACCCCACCTAGACAAGACTCTTGGTACTCTAACCTATCTTAATTCCTCCATCACGATACTTATCCTGAATATCTAAATCCAAGAGTGAGGAGGGAACTCGGACTAAAATTTTCATGGTACCATCTGATTAACTTAGTACTCTTTTTCTTAAATTATTATGGTGTATTGTTAAGATGTCTTGAAAAGAAGATGCTGAAAGGGTATTAAAAGATCTCCATGATGGTCCTGTGGGAGGGATTTTTGCAGGAGAGAATACAACTCATAATATTTTAAGGGAGTGATATTATTGGAAAACCTTGTTCATATATTCTCACTCATATGTAAGAAAATGTAAAGGCTTGTCAATTGAGTGTAGGAAATGAGAAAAACACATCCATCCCCTTACCACTAGTTACCATTTCTAGGCCTTTTGAACAATGGGAAATAGATTCCATAGGAGAGATAAATGCAAACTGATCCAAACAAAACAACCATATACTAACTTCTAATTATTAATTTACAAGGTGGTTAGAAGCTATTCCCCTTACCCATGTCAATGAAAATGTAGTGATACAATTTCTGGAGTAACACATCATGATGAAGTTTGGGGTGCCTTCGGTTTTGGTATTTTATAATGATGCATATTTCTCTTCTACTCTCTTAACTGAATTTTATTTAGATAAAGGGATTATTCTAAGATAGCCTTCCAACTATTATCTATATGGGAATGTGTCATGGATTCTACTAATAAAAATCTGGTAAGGATCCTTAATAATATAGTAGAAGAAAATCACTGGAACTGGCACAATACACTTCATAATGCTCTATAGGCTGGCAGGGAAACCCCTAAGGAAGCTCTAGGGAATTCTCCTTACTTTGTGGTGTACGAGAAATAATCCATCCTTCCAACTAACCTATATCTCCCATCCTTTCAACTTTCTCATTCCTCAAGAGGAAAACCCTTATCCAACATGCAACATAGAATTGACACTCTCCTTATGGTTGAAGAAGAACAAGAACAAGTTAGGAGAAAGTTTGCAACCCATAAGAAAATAGTTAGAAAATGGTTTGATAAACACAAGGTCGGGGATAAGAATTTTGAAGTAGGGGACTTAGTTCTCAAGTGGGATAAAATCAATGAGCCAAAGGGGAAACATTCAAAGTTCCAAAATCTATGACTTAGACCTTTTCAAATTGTTGAGAAGATTGGATAGGCACTTACCATTTGAAAAACATTAAGGGTGGTATGGAAGCTCTTCCCATCAACGACCAAGCCTTGAAACACTTATTTTCATAGCTAGCTTGAAGGAAGTCTCTTGTATTATAGTTTACCTTTATTATTTTTCATTTATGTTTTGATTGGTCTGGTTGGTGTTTTCATTTTTTAATTTACCTTTTATTCTCTTATGATTTGGTTTTCTTGCTTTAGCTTGTTTTTTTATTATTTTAGTGTGATTAAAAGGGTGTTCTTTGTTAAACTTGTGGTGTGATTTGTTGAGCCCAGGTCTCCATCTCTTCATATTTCAATTTCATAGACAAATTGGGGAAGGATTACTAGACTAGAGACTTCAATAAATGAATAATTCACATTTATGTATACAAATTACTCAGGGAGAAAACAAGTTGCTTACCTCATGGCCAAGGAATATTGAGGGAAATGGAACAGAAAAAAGTATGATTGATACCCCCATATGGAGTAGAATTGGTTCTCATACTGTTTAGAAAAGACAAGAAAGAAAAGTATGAATTTATTTTCCTCCACCAAGAAATATGTATCCTCCTCCTTAATTCATTCTTGGAACATATGAAACAATTCCAGATACAAAATAATATTCCAAAATGTACATCTGGGAAGGTCTGCATATATCTCCATCAGGGCTATGGATGATCACTAGTAGAGGAGAAAGGTATATAATATCAAGGTGACTCTATCAGGGCTATGAACACTCACTGGCAACGGAGAAATGCAATGGTGAGGTTTTTAACTCTAAAAACGTAATAAAACAATGTCTTCCAAGAATCCTTGAGTTCAAACTCAATTATTGTCAAGAAGTTATAATTCATTGGTTTAATGGAAAGATGCATCAAATTGGGTGAATCCCCATAAATGGTCGATGTGAATTTTCCCTGGGCTATATGTATACATATTTGGGAATCATCCATGGGTCATTGTCTCAAGTTGATGGCCAAATCCTATAATGTATATTAGTATCAATAAAAAAGGAGTAGAGAGCCTGGCTCCTACCAGTGAATCACCATTTGCTGAGCACTCAACACACCCTTAAAAATTATTTAATTTTTTGGGTGCCACTTTCTTTAATTTTTTCTTTATGCTTTGATTCAAATGAAACCTTAATGAGTTTTAGTTTTTGGTTCTTACATTTTGGTGGTTTTAAACACTTCCCTATATTAATGTGACTTGTTAGTAGAATGAAGAAGGTTTAACTGATTTAGAGAATCAAAGCACGCTCTCAACACTTCACGTTTCCCCAACAAACCTTTGAAATTACCGTCAAAACTTACATTTGCCGAGGCCTGAAAGTCACCCTTTATGAATTCCAACACCGATGAACATCAAACATTGATTGTATCATGAAACTAAGGTGAAAATGACACAATTCATATTTAATAGCATCAACGTCGAGTGACGTAGGGCATCGATGATGTCAACAAGAAAACGTGTGTTGGTAGAAAATAGGTAGATGTGACCATCGATTTCGATGAATACCAGCCATCGATGCCCAACATTGCATATAGAAAAGTCGTAAAAGAACGAGTCAAGTGTATATGAAAATAAAAAACTCTCCTCACGATTGGTACCACTGAATTAGCTCAAGAGGTCATCCCAAACATAAAATTGTTTGGGTAAGTTTCATAGCACAATATCAAGTCACAACTATGGTTAACACATCACCTTGCCGCATCATTTGACAGGTAAGTATCAGTATCACCACATGGTCAGTCACATCCGCATTGACACATCATCTTTCCACATCTCCATTGAGGTGAGTGTTCAATCTCACCCTTGTCGATATTGCATTGACGTCGGTAGCCAAAGACCAAGAAAATTTATTTTAGCACATAATCCTGGTGCTCACTAATCATCGATGTACAATCAGGGTTGTAAAACCAAAGACCAAGATCTGTACTTTTCACATTTTAACACCTCTACCAATGACTGATCATAGTGTAGCTAGTTGCGATATGGATCGTCTATGTTTGTTCATTCAACCCTTGAGGTTGATCTATACCATCCATTGCAATAATCCTTTATGCACACATCTCCATGATCTTGACCTATCCAAAGATGCTATGTTTGCATCTCAATGGACTAACCATGAAAACATTTTTGAGAATGAATTCCATCCATGTCAGGATTGATGACCCAACATTGGCATAAATCAATGAAACCTCGAGCAAGAGACATGTCCAATCCCCGATTTGGATGTTGTTGCACACCTAATCATTATTATTTGAAATCCCCAATGAAATGATTTAACATCCATTTTCGTCATCGTTTTTTACAATATTAACTCCAAAATATGGTGCAAACGACGTAGTTAATTAATGAATATCTACAGAATATTTCTCTATACTCAACGATGCCAAACTCGGATGTGACCACTAGAGACTGTCTATTTGAATGCAATTTGGAAATTGTTTCACCATTGTTTTCATGTTTAAGTTTTTTTTTTTTTTGTGAAGAGTTCTTGAGTGACCAAGTTTTCATTCCAAGCTGAGTTGTGTCATGTTTTTTGTAAGACCCAAAAATTGTAAGTGTTGAAACTAGAAACACCCTTCGTGCTCAATTATTTACAGTAAATTACTCTTTTTTTTGAAAGATTTGGATGGGAAGGGAGATGAATTGAGTTATGTTGTTGCAAGAAAAAAAATTCCTTGAATACCAACAACACATCAGTCACCAAGGACACCAAAGGGAAGGAATGAGTAGGAAGGAGAAGCTACCAACTCAACCACCAAGGCATCAAAAGTTTCTCCCAAGATAGAACCGGTGATCAAGAAGTCTCAAAAGAAGCCATCCAACCCGCCTCCACTCTACAAAGACACAGAAACAATCACAAAATCTAAGGTACTTATACCTTCCTGGCTCAATTTATATAATAAGATCCACCACCACGAATTTCCTAAGTTCACACCTCATAGTGACCTAGAAGTAAGGGTATTAGATGAACAGGTATTTCAAAACATAAAACAGTATTTATTGTACATGGTATAATCCAGAACCCCAATTTTTCCATGTATAGAAACCTTAGAGTGGATCATTCACCATACCAATGATGATAAATGCCTAATAAATGATGTGGTGGATGGGGAATGTATTGAGATTTTTCTTCCTATGGGGACCAACAAATATTATAAAAGTAGATATTTCAAAGTAAAATTAAATAATGAGTTCATGGTTAAATTATATGAGTGCCATAACACATGTCAATTGTTGGCATCCTAGTGGAAAGAAGACAAGAAATTCATCAACAGAGCATCATGATGGAATAACACAATAAACCTTAGGGAACCATATATTTTCTTGATGGCTCTAATATGTCGGTTATATTGAGAAAAATATTGTTCCATTTTTCTTGGAGCATGGATGCCATTATCTTATAATGTAGCTATATCCAAAAGAATTTTCAATTGGGGCACTATCATTTCTAAACAACTGAGAATTCAGGTAGAGGAAGCACAAAAAACCAAGGTTGGGGAAACTCTTGTTTTCTTCATGGCATATTATCTTTTGGATGCAATATGTGAAAGGAATGTGTTCTTGGGGATGGGATTAAGTTGGMATGTCTCCAAGCTATCTATACATGTGTATTTCAACATTTTATGGGAGAACATGTACACGAATTATTATGCTTTAATATGTGATGAATTTCTGGCAAGGATATATTTATTCATTTTKAAGAGAAACTTCCCAAGGATTTTAGAAGTTGCAAGGAAGGTCATAGCTAGTATAGAGAATTGGTACTTGGAATATAAAAGTACAAACATAAAAAAAAATTGGAGCTATCGGTGCCCCACACTTATTGTCATCTCATGTGTCGAATAGGTTAGTGCTTGGGGAGATATGCTATCAGACCATATTTCGGGGCTTCAATACTCCCTTAGTAAAGGAAAAATAGAGGGCATTCATCCCATATGGGATTTATGTGGGATGCCATTTTGTAAAGGAAACTGCATAGGCTAGACTAGAAGCCCAAAATAAGGTAGAGTATAGGTTCTACACTAGAAGGTACATGAAACATGACCCAAAAATTCTAGTTGCTCAACATGTTGGTCATGTGATATCTCATTCGTTGTATGCACATGATGCATTTGAGGACAAGATATTCATTGAAAATTATCTAAATTGGGAATAAGTCTTGCAAAGAAAAGAAAATCTAGATCTGACCCGCTTCAAATCTATGCCAGGAGATGAACAATTATTAAAGTGGTTGGAACAAACACCAGGATTTATCGTAGAGGCACAAAGTGAGGATGCAGGGAATTCAACAAGAGGGATCAAAGTGTTAGATTACTGAGAGGGGGGGTGAATCAATAATAGATCAATCTAATACTTTTTAACCATATAATCCAAGTGTTATATCAATGTAGCATTGTCATCCAATAACTGCAGAGTAGATAAGAAGTGAACAAATGAACAATCATACACATACACAATACACCAGTGTTTTACATGGAAACCCAAAGCAGGAGAAAACCACAAAATGAGTTTTATTATATGTATTGAAGAATTACATTCATTGGAAGCACCAACTTCCTTTGTTTTCCAGCTGCAACTGGAAGGAGGCTCCAACCCCCTAGCTTCTCAAGCTCAACCTTAGGGAAGCTCCAACTCCTCAATTCTCTGGCTATAACTAAAAGGAGGCTACAACCCCCTATGTTATTTGGATACAATTGGAAGGTGGCTACAACCACTTGTCATTTCCCTGTCCAACCGCCTTGATGGAACCACTATCACACTATCACTATGAGATATACCACTGTACAATTGTACCAACCTGTACCAATAACCTGAACCATCCATCTACATGTGCCTCAACCTATAATCAACTTGTACCATAAACAAGTCCATCAACCATGCACCAACCTATACCAAACAACCTGTAATCAACATGTACCATAAACACGTGCATCAACCATGCACCAACCTATACCTCAACCTACAATCAACCTGTACCATAAACAAGTGCATCAACCATGCACCAACCTGTACTTCAACCTGCAAACCTTCCTTAACTTTAACAACAAGAGACTATCATTTTCATCAAACTTTACTTTAGTCTCACATGACTAGTTTTGGATTATTCAACAACCCTAAATTGAAATAATCATAAGTATATACTTGTAATGAATAAATATTTGAAAATACTACACAATTTTCTTCAGTGTGTTTTATTCAATTCCTCTAGGTTTCACTACTTGGAACCTCTAAGAAAAGGAGTTATAGAAAAAATGGCATACCTTGTTGAATTTTGGCTTATTCTAGAGAGCAGCCTTATAGAGCGTGCCCTGCATGAAATATTTGTTGTATGGATATGAAAATTTTACACAGCATATTACAGACTGTACTCTAACTGACACATTTGGTCTAACTAAATTTGGATCTATTATGAAAAAATTCTGACGTTTTTACCCGAAACCCCTGTTTTAGACTAGTTTCAGGACTAGCCACAAACCCTATTTTCCATGACGTGTAACTCCAAAAATTACAATGACCCACAATATGAACATTTTACCACAGATACTTGGATATGTTTCCTCAATGTTATATCAATTCCACAGTCTGAAGCATTCTAGAAAAAAAGGTATGGCAAAAATGGTGAGATGACCTGTAAATAACATACCTTAGAAAGCATCATCAAAATAATTTATCCTCCCTTGAATTTCATCTTTTTTTACTTCACCTTCCCTCTAAAATTCATCTTAGATATACTTTGGTTACCTCTGTCACCTATATATATTCAATATTCTCAAGTGTGATGTGAAATGCGAGAGCCTTGCCTCTTATTTATACTCTCCAAGTAGCTTCCTTAGAAGCATATTCTAGGTCACTTTGCCTACTTTCCTTATTTTAGGGTTAACCCACTTCTAATTTCTCCATTAAATTTATTATTTAAATAATTTATTTTGTATTCACTTTGAATTATTGATGACTATTTCTTGCTTATCCATGACACTAAACACTCACCCAAGTAGAACGTTGTTCCACTAGTGCTTCGTCGATCATCAATACAACCTGGCCAATCTGCATCTGTGTAGAAAATAAGTGATAGATCCTTTTCTTTTGGATACCATAATCCAAACTCTTTCATTCCTTTTATATATATAAAAATCCTCTTCACTGCTAATACATGTGATTCCTTTGGTGTTGCTTGAAATCATGCCCCCTGTCCAACTTCCTACATTACATCGGGTCTGGATGTTGTCATATATAGTAGGCTACCAATCATTGACCTGTATTGCCTCTGATATGTAGACTTTGAATCAACATCTTTTCTCAGCTTGCAACTGGTTTTCATGGGAGTGATAACTGGTTTGCAATCTTCCATTCTGAACCGCTTTAGCATTTATCTGATATACTTGGTTTGAGAAATAAAAATTCCTTAGTTTCTTTGACGCATCTGAAGTCCCAGAAAGAAGGATAGTTGTCCAAGTAATGACATTTCAAATTCATTTTGCATATCCTTTACAAATTTCTGGATTAACCTGTCATCATCACTACCAAAAATAATATCATCAACATGAACTTCAATTAATAAAATATTATCTTGACTTACCTTGATGTAGAGGTTGTTGTCTGCACTTCCTTTTCTGAACCCTACCTACTCTAGATATTTATCCAGTCTAGAGTACCATGCTCTAGGATCTTGTTTTAGACCATACAAGGCCTTCTTTAATATACACACATAATCTATGTTTTCTGACAACTGAAATCCTTCTGGTTGTTCAATGCAGACTTTTTCTTCAAGTTCCCCATTCAAAAAATCTTATTTTATGTCCATATGATACACTTTAATATTTTTGGAGCATGCATAAGCTAAAAGTAATCAGATTTCTTCCATTCTGGCAACTGGGGAAAATGTCTCTTCAAAGTCGATTCCTTCAACCTGTGCATATCCTTTACATACAAATCTAGCTTTGTTCCTTGTAACTTGTCCATCTTCATTCAATTTATTCTTGTATACCAACTTTGTGCTGATCACATTCTTATCATTTGGTCTTGGAACCAATTCCCAAGTGTCATTTTTCTCTATTTGATCTAATTCCTCATCCATGGCCTTATTCCAAAATTCATCCTTGTTGGCCTCTTCAAAATAGGTTGGTTCAATCATAGATGTGAGTGCTAGGTGTGTTTGTTCTGGTGAACACATTCTTCTTCTAGTCTCAACTCCTGCATCTTTGTTTCTGATAATCTGATCTAAAGGATGATTCTTCTGTACTCGTCTGCTAGGTGTATTTGGAGTCACTTGCTGAACTTTCTCTTCTGCTTCTGTCAGATCCTCTTTGTCGTCCCCTTCTTTTTCATCTTCTTTTTCTTCTTCGTACAAATGTTCCATTAATTCATTTTCTTCTTCCTTTAATTCTTGTCTACCTCTTTCATTAATTGTTACGGTGATGTTTTCCACAACTTTGTTTAATATTAGGTTGTAACACTTGTATTCTTTTCTTGTACTTGAGTAACCAACAAGTACTCATTTTTACACAAGAGAATAAAACTTTCCCATTCTTCCATCTTCTCTTTTGATGTAGCATTTGGTTCCAAAAACTCTGAAGTGCTTCACATTTGTTGGTCTTCCTTTCCATAGATCCTAGGGATTTTTGTCAGCGTTGTTTCTAAGAATGACTATGTTTTGAATGTGAATTGTTTTATGCACTGCCTTTGTTCAAAAAATATTTGTCAATTTGGAATCCATTAGCATTTCTCAAGCCATTTCCTGTATTGTCATGTTCTTTCTTTCAACAACTCCATTATGTTGAGGTGTCCTAGAAATGGAGAATTGTCTTTTTATTCCATGATTGTTGTAGTAGTCCATAAATTCCTTTGAAGTGAACTCTCCTCCATTATCAGATCTTAAGCATTTGATTTTTTAATCCATTTCATTTTCAACCATTTCCTTGTAGATCTTGAAGTTTTCAAAAGCTTCTGACTTATTCTTGAGAAAGAAAATTGCAATCATTCTTGTATAATCGTCAACTAATAACATAAAGTATTTCTCACCTTTTAAACCCTTTTGTTGTAGTTGGTCCAACTAGATCAGTATGCACAATTTCTAGTGGTCTTTTCGTTGAATATTCCTTTGATTTGAACCTGGTCTTTAATTTCTTTACTTGTTGACAATGCTTGCATAAAGTGTTGGCTGGTTTCGTGATCTGGGAAATTTCTCTGACTGGTTCTTGTTTGCTGACTTTGAAAAGGTTATAAAAATGCATGTGACCCATTCTTCTGTGTCATAGCCAACTTTCATCTCCCTTTCCTAGACAACACTTTTCATTTCCAATTTCACTTAACACATATATGTTGCTTGAAGTTATCGCAACTGTAGCAATCAATTTTCATGAACCTTCTTTTCTTATCTCACACTTTTGTGAATCGAAAGTAACTTTATGACCTTGGTCACACATTTGAATCACACTTAGAAGATTATGTTTCATAGATTCTACTAGTAGAACATTTTCTACCTTTTTATTCTTGTTCCCAATTATGACTGTGCCTTTTCCAATGATTTTAGATGAATCATCATTTCCGAAGGAGAATGGTCCATCTCTTTCCTTTCTTAATGTAAGAAACCCATCTCTATCACCTGTCATGTGTTTTGAACAACCACTATCAACATACAAACCATGTTTCTTCTGCTTATCTTCTAGAGCGAGTGTGCATTCTTCATTTTTGTATTGATTCTTCTTTCTTATCCATGTCCATTTCTGAGGCTCTTGTCTATGATTTTTGTTCTTCTATTGTGGTTCTCTAGGAGGGATTGTCATTTTGTAATCTTTGGCCATGTATCCAAAGTTGTTACACTTGTAGCATTCCACTTTAGTGCTCAAAGATTCAAATCCATTGTAACTTATTCTCTATGTTTCACTAGGCCTTCTTGGATAACCCTTTTTTGTATGACTTTCAAAGTTGTTTATGTTCTTTTTGTTAGATCTGCAATTCATAGCTTTATGTCCAAAATTATTACATGCGTAACATAAACCAAAAAATAGAGTTTGATACCTCAGAGTTGAAGATATTATGAAAGGAGGTGCTCTTATGAATCCTTCTTCTTCCTGAGACCTATCTGTTTCTATTGGTCGTTGATTCCGAAATCTAAATCTTTTCGATAGAGGAGTGTCCCTATAATTTTCTTTGTATAACTTTATATACCCTTTGATTTTTCTACATAGCGTTTTGGACATTTTCATGTTCTGTTGTTTTGGAGCTTGATCCCTTTTCTGTCTGATTGTATCCAAGTCTGGACTTGTCATGATTAGGCCTTTGACTGCTAATAATGTCATTCAAAACTTTTGAACTTTTCTACGTATTTTTATTTTGAATATCCTTTCTTAATGTGACAATCTCTGCTTCCAAATTTTCAATGATCCTGTCTCTTTCTTCTAGTTGTTCTTTGAGTTTTTCTTCAATTCTTTTATCTTCTTCAATTTGAACCTTCAAATTTGTGATCATTTGTTCTAATTCCTTAATGTCTTCTTTCTTGTCTAGTTCCGCTTGTAGCTTCTTGTTTTTCCTCTTTTCTCTTCTAATAAGTTATAACTTCTATGGAATTTATCAATTCCTCTCGATAGTCAACTTTCGCCTCTTCAATTTCTTCTTCGGATTCTTCATATTCTACTTCAGATCCTTCTTTATCAGATTCTTCTACTTCCATGAATAGAACCCTTTGTGTCTCACTATCACTAACTTCATCTTCATGTGATGATGAGATGTCTTCTTTAGTGCATAAGATTTTCTTGAAAACTTTCTTTGTGGTTCTTTTGCCTTTATATGTTTGTCTGCTTTTTGAGTCACCTTCATCATTTCTCTTTTTCTTATGAGGAAATTTGTTAGCAAAATGACCAATGCCATCACAATTCAAAACAAATTAAAGGAAGCTTACCTCTATACCTACCGTCGGTTACCTTGTTTAATCTTCTGACAAATTTGGCCACTTCATCATCTTCCAAGACATCACTATTGTTGCTATGTTCTTTTTCTTATTGCTTTCCCTTTTTCTTTGATCTTTTGGATGATTTGAATGTTGCTTATTTTACATGTGGATTTTCCTATTCAGTTCTCATTTCATATGCTGTGAAGATTCCATGTAGTTCATCCATGGTTATTGAGTTTAGATCTGATATTTCTTCTAGTGCTGATATCTTAGGATCAAACCTCATAGGAACAGATCTTAGTACCTTTTGAACAATTACCGATTCTTTGATTTCTTCTCCCAATCCTATGATTGCATTTACTGTTTCATCGACTTGTAATAAGTAAGATGCAATATTCTCATCTTCCTTCATCTTTAGTTGTTTGAACTAACCTCTGTAAGTTTGAAGCTTTCCTTCTTTGACTTTTGAATCTACTTCATAAATATTTTGAAGTTTGTCCCAAATCTCTTTAGCAGATTTACAATGTGAAACTTTGGTGAATATTGTTTCACCAAAACCATTCAAAAGTGCATTTGTGGCTTTGGAATTATTCTGACCAAGTTTCACTTCCTTTTCATTTGTTGGTACAACTGTTGGTACTATGTATCCATCTACAATTGATTGCCAAATTTCAAATCCTTGTGTCTGTATATATGTATTCATCCTTATGATCCAAAAAGCATACTTTTGTCCATCAAACTGTGGTATTACATTTTTATACAAGTTGTTTCTCTCCATGATCTACCTTTTAGTGGTTAAACTGATTTCTAAAGGAACTTGCTATGATACCAATTGTTGGATTACTGAAAGGGGGGTGAATCAGTATTAGAGAAATATAATCATTTTTAACCATATAATCCAAGTGTTATATCAATGTAGCATTAGCATCCAATAACTGCAGAGTAAATAAGCAATGAATAAATGAACAATCATACACATACACAGTACACCAGTGTTTTACAAGGAAATCCAAAGCGGGAGAAAACCACGGAATTCTTTTTCTTATATGTCTTGAAGAATTACATTCATTGGAAGCACCATTTTTTTTTTTCTAGCTACAACTGGAAGGAGGTTCCAACCCCCTAGTTTCTCAGGCTACAACCTGAGGGAATTTCCAACTCCCCAATTCTCTAGATACAACCAAAAGGAGGCTACAACCCCCTATGTTCTCCAAATACAACCAGAAGGTGTCTACAACCACTTGTCCTTGCCCCATCCAACTGACCCAATGGAACCACTGTCACACTATCACTGTGAGATATACTACTGTACAATTGTACCAACCTATACCAATGACCTGCAACCAACTTTTATTGATAATTTGAACAATGCATCAACCATGCATCTCCCTATACCTCAACATGTAATCAAATTGTGCCATAAACAAATGCATCAACCATGCACCAACCTGTACCAAAAAACCTGCAATCAACCTGTACCATAAACAAGTGCATCAACCATGCACCAACCTGTACCTCAACCTGTACCATAAACATGTGCATCAACCATACACCAACATGTAATTCAAACTGCAAACCTTCCTTTACTTTAACAACAAGATAATATCATTTTCATCAAACTTTACTTTAGTCTCACATGAATTGTTTTGGATTAGTCAACAACCCTAACTTGAAATAATAATAACTATGTAACTGTAATGAATAAAGATATGAAAATAGTACACAATATTCTTCAATGTGTTTTATGCAATTCCTCCAGGTTTCACTACTTGGAACCTCTTATAAAAGGATTTATAGCAAAAATGGCATACCTTGTTAAATTCTGGCTTATTCTAGAGAGCGACCGTGTAGAGCGTGCCCCGCACAGAATATTTATTGTATGGATATGAAAATTTTACACAGCATACTACATACTGTAATATAACTGACACATTTTTTCTTATTGAATTTGGATATGTTATGAAGAAGTTATGATGTTTTTACCCAAACAATGTGTTTTAGACTAGTTTCAGGACTAGCCACAAACCCTATTTTCCACGGCGTGTAACTCAAAAAATAAAACGACCCACAAGATGAACATTTTATCACAGATAATTGGATATGCTTCATAAATGTCCTATCAATTTCACGGTCTGAATAATTTGAGAAACGACGTTATGGCAAAAATGGTGAGATGACCTGTAAATAACATACCTTAGAAAGTAACATCGGAAGAATTTATCCTCCCTTGAATTTTGGCCTTCTTTACTTCACATTCCCTCTGAAATTCGGCTTAGATATCCTTTGGTTACCTTAGTCACCTATATATATTCAATATGCTCAAGTGTGATGTGAAATGAGAGAGCCTTGCCTCTTATTTATACTCTCCAAGTAGCTTCCTTAGAAGCATATTCTAGGTCACTTTGCCTACTTTCCTTATTTTAGGGTAAACCCACTTCTAATTTCTCCATTAAATTTATTATTTAAATAATTT
>JZKD02S1200543.1:133245-165649 GCA_000966675.3 Picea glauca | reverse complement strand
TTTTGTATTCACTTTGAATTATAGTACACTCATCACTTCACTTTATTATTTACCTTCTAAAATCTCTTAAACCACTTTGACTACTTTGACCTTTTGGGGTTTCTACATGACATATGAGGGTCCTCCAACTTCATAAGGCCATAACTCTCAAACCGTGAAGAGTTATGTGACGTTCCACATACCACCAGAAATGGAATGAAATGTAATATCCATATAGAATATTATTATCTACAAATATATCAAAACACATACCATTATCCATTAAATAAACATGGGTCCATTACCCAAACCTGAGTTCTCCAACTTCTCATGGCCATAACTCTCTAACCGGGAGGAGTTATGTGACTTTTGACATACCACTGGAAATGGAATGACATGTAATATCCATATAGAATATTATTACCTTGGTTCCATTACCCAAACCTTTGTGCTACTAGAATTCGCTACCGGACTTTCTTCAAGGGTTGAAATCAATGACAACCACCCTTAATCACAAAGAATTCTTGAGGGGGATGAGAGAATTTTCCAAAAACATGGGAATATTTCTACTCTTCAAATATTTGGACATTTTGTAGTGACTCATGTGGACATGCATGCAATAGAATAAG
This sequence comes from Picea glauca, assembly GCA_000966675.3. Taxonomy (NCBI): domain Eukaryota; kingdom Viridiplantae; phylum Streptophyta; class Pinopsida; order Pinales; family Pinaceae; genus Picea; species Picea glauca. Next base: position 165,041 of record JZKD02S1200543.1, on the reverse strand, counting down.
AAAAAACAACTGCAAGATAAACTTTTCCCACATGGGACAATGAACAGGAAGAGGAAAGATAGAAACATGTAGAACAATCAGGTCCTAGATCAACAATTGAAACTGTGATAGTAACACCATGTGCATGAAAATTAGCACCAATAATTGATTATTTTATTACAATTTATAATATTGACCCTAAGGGTACATACACTACAGTTCTCATTGTCGATGAAACACTACCATAAATATGAGACACTTAGTCCCAAGGACTACAAACCTTAGACACAGGAACATATTTGAATATAGTCGAGGGTTATACCACTCTTTCAGATTAAGATTCCCAACCCTATTTTGAAGAAAAAATTTGCAGAGAAGACTAAGAAAAGGGACAAGAAAAATAAAAAGAGGAAGATCCAAAGGAAAAGGGTGAATGTGACGTTGGAGGTTCCATATCGAAGGAAGACACACAAGATAAAGGAGAGGAGAAGAAAAAACCCGATGAGGAGAAGAAACTCAACAGTGACACTAAAAGAGATGAGGTTAATGAAGAAAAAAATATAGATAAGGGGTCTGAAGGGATCACAACAGAGCCACTAGAACAATCTCCACCCTAGGGGTCAACACCTTTGTCAGAATCTACAAACGATGGTGTGACAGGAAGCACTCTCAAAACTAAACAAGTTGAAGAGTTTCCCACTAATACAAAAATGGAAATAAAAAATGAATCAGGAGATGCTTTAAGAGAACAGGAGCAAGGGGAAAGATTTAGCCACCAAAATCCAGGAGTCAACAAAGGAAAGAAACCAACGCTTGAACATTTTAATACCCTAGTTAGTTTGGGAAATTCCATCTCATGGGGTGACCAACCAATTCCAGAGCCTATAGACCAGTTGATTAATGTCCAGGTTATATGTTATGACAAAAAAAGATAAGTGGTGGTCAGGAGGACCATAAATAAAAGGATAATTACTCTAGATATTGATGTTATGATCATCACAGAAGAAACCTTGTTGGATGCCCGACAATATAGGACAAGTGAATTGTTGGGAGTCAGAATGGCCATATCAAATGTTGTTGTTGATAGGGAAAACGAAGACGAATGGGAAGAGGATGCCATGAGGACCAAACTGGTAATAAGGTGGAATATTACCAGGACACCACTCAGGTAGTTAGGTTCATAAGGGATGAACTTAGGGAGATCTATGGCCAATTAAAATAAAAAAGAGAATCTTTTATAAAACATATTATTGGTTATCAAGAATAAACTCCGCTAGGACATATAGCACACAAATAAAATATCCAGTGGTCTAAAAGGTCTCATAGGACCTTGGAACAAATTGAATACATCCAAGAGATCTATAAGGGCCAAGGGAAAGAAGATCATGGTATCAAATTGATAACAGAGGAAAGATTGGATACATTCCATATGGAGGAAGAATATTGGACACAGATAGTAGATGAGCCACAACTAAAAATACAAGATAGATGGGAGGAAGGTCTCAAGAACTGGGGTAAGATAAATAAGAAAATGAGGGATATTAGTTTCCTAGAGTCTGGCATTCCCGATGAATTCATCAACCTAAAAAACATGGTCAAACAATGCATGGAGTCCAATGAAAAAATTGAAACGGGTGTATTTGAAGTCAAAAGTATGGAAGGATGGAAATTCAAGAGATTCTTCGATGGGCTGATAGGAGCATCTTGGGTTCTGCAACACCTCATTCCTAAGATAGACCGATTCAAATATTAAGTGATGGAAATGAAATATATTCTTAGCGCACCAATGGACCAACATTGTTTCTTGTATATGCATACTTACAAGGATATGTTCTCCCAATGGTCCAAATATCACAAGGTGAATCCTTTGAGATGATTGAATTTCACTAATAGATTTCACATGGATGTAGTCCACTTCATATTTTCTTTTATCTATGTTAAGTAAACATTATTATTATTTTTGAATGGGATTTTGTATAAATAAGGATGTTGACCTCATTTTGAAGGGTCGAAATTTTTTGTAAGAACTGATAATTAGATAAAGAATTACTTTAAAGTTTTATATTGAAGCTCATATAGAGCTAAAGAAACATTTCTGCCAAAGCTTGTGGATTAACGAAATCTATGGATTGTTTTGCTTACAATTATCAACTGCAAGTGATTTAGTAAGATCGCAATTGTGTTTAAGTTATCTTGAAAGATCATTATTGATAAATGGATGTTGGCGTAAGTTAGATGGTGTTTTAAAAGTCACTTGTCCTTTATAGTGATCAAAATTATTTCTAGTTATCTATTTTTTTCTCGTATATGATATCCTTTCAATTCTTAAATGATGTTTTCTACTTAATCATTAGGAATATTATTGTTAAACATTGATTTGAAGTAAGTTATCATTTACATGTTGTTGGCCAAGGTTAACCTACACCCGGTCTTCTTTAGAGCTTAGTTACTGAAGACTCTAGAAAATAAACTGATAAAAAGGAAAAGAAAAACAAGAGAAAATTACACATGGAAGAAAATTTCCCCTTAACTAGATTTAAATCCCATCGAAAATTTTTGGATCATCAATCCAGAGAATCATGCTATCTTAAAAAGGGGAGAGTATAATTGGGCCTCGTCTCTAGGCGTGATTCCTATCGTTGAGTCAAAAGGAATTTAGACCCCTCAACATGCAACGAGTTGCACATTTTATAACATAAGTGTTCTATTTGTTGTGTTTATTCGTGTATAGGTTGTTGTGAAATTTACTCTGAGATATATTTGGTTATTATTTCATGCTATGAGAAGAATGATGCATCCAAATATATATTTAAGTGGTTGAATAATGTTGTATGCATTTAGTTGTTGCACTATGTATTTAGGAAATTTCATTTATGTTTTTAATTAACATGGTCCATTGTGGAAGCTTGAATGTCATGTTGTGTAATTTATTTTTTCATTTAGAAGTGGTATCAAAAATTTATGTTTGGGTCGTTTTAGCATGTGACGTGACCTAGCTAGGGGTTGGGTACGTTACGATTTCCGTCGACTTTTTTGACTGGAAATTGTATTCTGGTAGACACTGCGAAAACCAATATGATAGTTGGCTTTAAAAAATAGTCAATTGAATACTAAGAAAGTGGTATTGTACTTAATGTTGGTTGAGTTTGTGTTGGTTACTCTATTGACATAGGATGGTCAACCTGTTGTTCCGCTTGTGTAGATTGGTCGACTAGTGTTGGAGCAGGTTATTTTGGGGAAGTGCGTAGTAGTTTTTGAAGATAGTTGAGAAAGGGACCACAAATGGAGCATGCATTAGAAGACAAGGAAAGTAGCACTCCATGAATCAAGGAAAAGAAGTGTGAGGTAAAGAAGATTCAAAGGTAAAAGAAGGATAGTGTGACGAGGAATGGTTGGATCAAATACCAACCACGTGAAGGAATTTATTAAGTGGACAAGCCTAATCCACTTAGGGTTAGGGTTTTGGTAATCAATGTAATGGATTTTTACCCACTTTTTGTAGTATAAATATCATGTATGAGGTGGATAGAGTTTGAGTTTTGAGTCACAGTACTTTTTTTGGTTGAGAGTTGTGGAACTTGGATTGTATCATTTTTGGCGACTTATGGAGTGTAATTGAGGATTGGGTCACAAGCTATGGAGCTTGGTGAAACACTATTAAACCTCACCATTACTAAACCTATGATGTAATGTGTGCAGTGCCATATTTTGATGAAGAATAATAATAAGAAGAATATCTTTGTGGGCGTAGCCCAGGGGGGTGAACCATGGTAAAACGATGTGTCATTGAGTGAAATGGTTCCTTCTATGTGTTTCAATGCTTATTGTGTTGAATGAATGAATGAATACATACATTTGTTTGAGTTAATTTACAATGTGCACTACAGTAGACATGTTATTTTATGCAAAATGAATGTTAAATATTAATGGAATGATAGATATGAATGATGGTATGGTAAGTTTATTATTGAAGTAGAATAAGAATTGTATGCCTAACATTCCCATGAGTTACATACCTTCCATGACTTCATATATTTGCGTCTTACAGTCACCCATAAGCCATCTCGGGTGAGACTATGTTGTGCACTCTGTGCGTAGTGTTTCCTTCTGGTTTACCAGAGGGGCCAATGGTTTCTATGGTTTTGTTGGAGAATTAGGGTAAAATATAGGTCATCCCATACATCCAACAACTATTTATTGCATAGGATAACTCGACTTGTTCTTCCACATGTTATTCGACTTGTTCTTTGCTTGCACTGGTTGATCAACTAGTTCTTATGGGATAAATTTTGGCCTTGTATTAAGTGGCACTCCTTTGTCAATTTTTTTAGCACCTTAACTTATATCACATGCCTTCGATGGTCTTGGGGATGGAAAATTTGACTTAGTTTCACTTGGAATAAATAATTGGAAGCACATAATTTAAGGGGAAGATGGTGTAGACTATGGTCGAGGAACTGGTTTCTACTGGAGTTGACTGACGGAGGTTTGATGGATATGAGGTGCCAATTTATGAAAATATTCTTCAAAAGTATGACATTCAACCATTGAGTACTGTGCCTACATCTGGAGTGACTTTATGATGCAAACCCCCTTACCCTCCTATGGTTCTGTGACCTCCCAAACTCTAGATCTTTCTTTCGTCTCAGTCGGATTGACTCTTTGGGTTCCTCTTTGAACCCAAGTCAGATATACATAGGCCCCTTTTTCCTTCTACGTGTAGGTCCTATGATACTCTGACCCTCTGTTTTCACACTCTGGGAACTTCTTTGTTTCGCGGACGCTAGCCCCTTCCTTGCATGGGCCTTCAGGCTACTTTTTGACGTGACCATGCAGTCCACTATTAAATCTCATGCACCTTAAATCCCCCAAAAAATTTTGGGACTGTCAATATCCCATTATTAATGGTACCTCTGGGCTAATGGTTCATATCTATCCTCTCCAAATCCTACGAACTAGACCTGGTTTCTCTAGAATAACGGACAAGATCTATTTGTGATACTAGACTTTGAGACTTTGAATTCTCAAAATCTTGCTACCTCCATACTCCAATCCTCTAGAGTTAATGATCTATAGGCAATTGTCTCCCTGAATCTATGGCCACGATATCTTCCACAAATATGGCCTTTGAGACTTTCAATTTTCAAACCTTCCTTTCTTCTGGAGAGACTTCTCCAGAATGGCTCGATCTCTCACCATGCTTCCTTCAAATCGACGGCTCTGTTCCTGCTTCGAGACTTTGACCTCCTCAATTAGATCAACACTCCTTTCACTCCCTCCTTGATCAACGATCGATATCTTCTTTGGGTCTTCAGATCTATCTTTCCTCCAATTTCCTTCGGAGTCCTAGATATGGCGTCACGTGTCCTCCTTCACATCAATGGCTCTATTCATTTCTAGGACTTTGTCCTTTGGCATTCTCAATTCTCAACAACCACAAATATTTGAAGTGAAATCTTCTAGAGTGTTGGATCTTCTGACATCTGTCCTCTCTTGATCCAACGGTTTTTCAATGGTTGTCTAACGAAGTGAACCTTTGTACTCCACATGTCCCTTTGCAGATCAATGAACCATGTTCTTCCTTTGAGATCAATGACCCTTAATCATTTTGGACTTCAACACTTCGAAACTTTATGAAACTTCTTTTCATAAAAACCCCGAAGTGAAAACCTCTGAATTCCATGATCTGGTGACACCTGTCCTCTTCCATATTGATGACTATCATTCTCTTCGACTATTCGGGCTTCGACAATGTCAAACTTTCCTCCTTCACGTTCTCCCAAAGTGACTTCACCCTGAATTCATGATCTTTTTCCATGTGTCCCCTTTCTAGATCTGACAACTCAGATTCTCTTTGGGGATTCTCAATTCGGTAGTTTCAATTCTCTAACTGAAACTCCAATGTAAATTTCCCCAGATCTAACAATTTGGTGACAAGTGTCCCCTCTACAGATCGATGACTCTTGACTCTTCGGCTATTCGGCCTTCGGGTGTTTCAGCGTTACACCTCCACCTCCTCTGGATATCATGATCCATTGACACATATTACCTTCTAATCTAATGATCCAGATTCATTTCTTCCCTTCAGCTCTTCGTCTATTCGGAAGTTTCAAATTCTCTGTGTGCTCATTCCTCCTAGAGTATTTCCATCCAAAATAAATATATTTCATCCATGTGTCCTTCTAGTTGATGGGCGGTCCCAAATGGTTTCGGGACTTCGGCTCTTTAGCACGTCCACTCTCCTGTGTGTGCACAAAGTGATAAAGATTGTTCTCTTCTTCCCTGATCCAACAAGGTTTGATCTTCTGCACTCAGATTCAATAGATGAGATCTGTTCTGTTCTCCTGTACTATCCTTGTTCACTAGGAACTGATCCCATAGACCAGGCTTCACTGTACAACCAATATGATGGTTGTTGTTTCTCCTACTCCTGAGCTTTTGATTTCTCTTGTCATAGAATATTTCATCAGTCTTCAAAGGTTTCGACCTTTTCTCCTCTTACAAATCTAATTCCTGGATATCATCTTCACTTTTGAATGCAGTATCCCTTCTGAGATTTAAGACATAGAATAATTTTGTCTCCTATTCACTCTTTGTGTTATCTATTACAATATTTTCCCCTTCGAAGGTTTCAATCTCCCATGCACACCTTGCATTTCTGGGATTTCATCAAACTCATATCCGAAGTATTTCTTGAAAATAAATTATTCTCGCCCTATTGGCGTTCTCCTTGCTTGATGCTCATCTTGCAGAGTTTCTCCTTACAGAGTGTTCAGTAACTCTGTCTCTTTCAAAAATCAACACAAAGTTCCTTATGTTCACTCTTGCACTCACTCGATGCCCTCCTGGTAGAGTTCTCAGTAACTCTTCTTTTCCCTGAAATTGGCAAAGAGTTATTCTTCTGCACTCCTTGCACTTATGTGGATGAAGGTTCAACGCTATCTCTCCTGAGCTTCTCTTGAGGTTAAACCTCTATCAACGCACTCTTTGCACTAAGAAACTCAAAGATGAGAAACAATTGAAACTCATGCAATACCTCACCAATTCATACATTCAAATGTGAATGACATGTAAAATCATAACAATGAACACAAATACATAAACACAACATATGTAGGAAAAAATGTGTTTCTATTATATTTTTGTGTCTATACAGATGTTTACAAAAACTGGACTGTAACAAAGTCCCAGTTCTCTGAATATCTCTCTCAGAACTATTCTACCTCCTAAGTCTCCTAAGACTCTCTACCCAATATCTCTCTCTCTCAAGTCTCCAAATTACAAAGCGAGGGATCTACGAGCTTATTCTCACCACTGCCTTAGTGTTATCACTATCTCAGTTACGGCACCATACCTCTACAACTACTTTCCATAAATGTTTATCTAGACCTGAATATGATCTGGCCCTGCTACAAGAAACCATTTAAGGCAACCCTATCCACTACCTATACAAAGGCATGGCCTTAAATTTATCATCCTTACAACACAAAATCCATATAGGACCATATTTCAAATTGAAAAATGGGAGGGTCAGTGCCTATCCCTTTCTCCATTGCATGTCTATGTGTTGGCATGTTGGTTCATTTGCTGAGGTGGAGCGATGCTCCTGCATCATACTCCACCACTGGGAAAATCATGAGCTCTTACTCATGAGCTCCTCTCTTCCAGTGTTGAATTCCACCTGGATCCCAAACTCTTCTTTGGATTTTTCCTCTTGCTCCTCTTCTTTGTTGTTGTCATTGTTGTTGCTTCTTCTCCTTCTTCCCTACTGTTGTTGCAAGTTCTCTTCTGTTCATATTTCCTTTGTTGATTACTTCTTGCATTAACCTCATCATCAACTTCCTTATCTCCTCTATCACTCGGTCCAGCTGCTCCAATGGCTACTTCTTCTTATGCAGTCTTCTCTGCTGCACTTCCTTCTCCTTTCCATGCTTATCAGTGGGCAAACCTACTCAATATCCCATGTTATCTTTACTTCCCCTTGTGGCACTAATTTTCTACTCTACTACAGACTCTAGTTCCACAGTTTCATCTCTAAGTTGTCTCTCACCTCCTTCCTTCTCTCACATCTTGATTTCTATCAGCTCCTTTTGTGTTGGAAGATCTCCAACTCCCTTCAAACATTCCTCAGACTGGTATGCTCCTCCATCTTCTTATAACTTGACCTGTCAGACGTGAAAGCTTTGCATGATTACCCTTATCTCTAGGGATTCCAATTCTTCATGCAGATCAGAAAAATCCATGTTGTTTGTTTCTTCTTTTGTTGCAGGCTCTAGTGTTGTAGTCATCTTTGTTCCAGATTCCTGGATGAAAAAATTGAGCCATTCTTTCAAATACTCCTCTCCTTCTGTTGTGGTAGACATCAATGTCTTCTCCATTTCTTCCTCTTTTCCTTGGGCAACTTCTGATATCTTCTCCTTCATCATGATAGTCACCATTGGATTTTCTTATTCTATTGTTGCATCTGCAACACAAGCTCTGGACTCAACTGGGCTATCTGGTAGGAATATCTGAATTCCCCTAATAATCAAAATGCTCCATTTTTAACTTCTCATCATCGTCATTCACATGGTCTGCAAATCCACATGAATATTCATCTATCATCACTCCTTGCTGATATGAACTCACTTCTGAGCTCCTAAGACTTTCATACAGTCTTGTTTCTTTTCCCCTGGTCACCTGGTAGTCTATGAGTTCAATCGATCCCATCTCATTTCCCACCTGGAAATTTGAACTTTCAACACTACTCCTCTGGAAGCATATGAGACCTTCCACTAATATATTTCCATTTCCCACCTAGCAACTTGAAAGTAAATTTCTTCCCACCTATCAGTTTATGAGATCTTCATCTGATCTCACCTCCTCCTCACCACTGAGGTGTCTCCCAATTTCTGGTTCACAAATATGAATCATATCCTCTTCTGTGTCACTGAGGTTTTCAACATGCCTCAACCACCTCTTTAACAACTATTGTTTTCCTCTGGCCAACAATATATTGACTTGCCACTTCACCTTCTTCCTCATGGACCACTGATACACCCAATGTGATTTAGCATTTTGCTGCATTTTTAATGTCAGCTGCTCCATCCTTGCTCTTATCTCATTAAGCTCTATATCCATATCTGGATTTTATTTATTCTTGTGGCCTTCAGTAGCCATTTCTACCTTCTATCTATCCTCCTGGAAAGCCTATGGATCACTCTACATTTGCAAGCATCTCCATCTTCTCTCACAACTCACCCAGTTGCTTAAATATTTTCTATTGCAGTGCATGTGCAACAACCTTATTATAGATCATCAGTACCATGTCTTTCTTTCACCTGTTGTCTATAGAAAAAATCTAGTTTGTGATACCACCTGATGTTTTCAGGTCATCTCCTTTCACTGTCTCTCCTTTGTCTACTATCTACAAACAAAATAATGACTTCCTCCTCTTTCTCTTTCGTCTGACATCTACAGATGAAAATTCATCTCTGATACCACCTAATGGAGACCCCCCTACCCTCCTGGGGTTATGTGACCTCCCGGTCTCTAGATATTTCCTTCGCCTGAGTTAGATTGAGTCTTTGGGTTCCTCTTTGAACCCAAGTCAGCTATACACATGCCCCCTTTTACTTCTGCGTGCAGGTCATATGATACCCACAACCTCTGTCTACGTGATTCTTTGTTTTGCAGGTGCTATCCCCTTTCCCTTATCCCCTTCCTTACATGGGCCCTCGAGCTACGTTTTCACGTGACCAGAAGGTCCACTGTTAAATCTCACGCACCGTCAATCCCCCAAAATGTTTTGGGACCAACGATCTCCCAATCTTGATGGTACTTTTGGGATGACAGTTCATATCTATCTTCTCCAAATCCTATAGACCAAATCTACTTCCTCTAGATGAACGGATGAGATCTATTCATGATTCCAAACTTTGGGACTTTGAAGTCTCAAACTCTCGCTACCTCCTTACTCCAATCCTCCAAAGTTAATGATCTGCTACCACCTGTCTTCCTGAATCTATGACCATGATCTCTTTCGTGAATCCTTCCTTCAGGACATTTGATTTTCAAACCTTCCTTTCTTCTAGAGATATTTCTCTATAATGGCTCAATCTCTCAGCACACATCCTTCAAATCGACGACTCTATTCTTGCTTTGGGACTTTGACCTCCTCAACCAAATCAATGGTCCTTCTGCTCCCTCCTCGATCAACGATTGAGATCTTCTCCAGGTCTTTGGACCTGTATTTCCTCTGCTTTCCTCCAGAGTCTTAGATCTGGTGCCACGTTTCCTCCCTCACATTGATGGATCTCTTGATTTATGGGACTTCAACCTTCAGCGTTCTCAATTCTCAACAACCATAAATATTTGAAGTGAAATCTTCCACAGTGCTAGATCTTCTGACATCTTTCCTCTCTTGATACAATGGTTGTTCAATGGTTGTCTAACACAGTGCAACTCCATCCTCCATGTGTCCCTTCATAGATCAACGACCTGAATTCTTCCTTTGGGATCAATGACCCTTAATCATTTCAGCCTTCAATGCTTCGAAACTTTCCAAAACTTCTTTTCATAAAAACCCTGGAGTACAAACCTCTGAATTCCATGATCTGGTGACACATGTCCTCTTCCAGATCGATGGTTATCATTCACTTCAGTTGTTTGGGCTTTGGCGATGTCAAACCTTCCTCCTTCATGTTCTCCTGGAGTGACTTCACCCTGAATTCATGATCTTTCACCATGCATCACCTTTCTAGATTTGACATCTCAGATTCTCTTTGGGCATTCGCAATTCGACAGTTTCAATTCTAAAACTGAAAATCCAGTGAATTTCCCTAGAGCTTGTGATCTGGTGACAAGTGTCCCCTCTACAGATCAATGAATCTTGGCTTTTCATCTATTCGTCCTTCAAGTGTTTTCAGTGTTACACCTTTTCCTCCTTCTAGATCTCACGACCCATTGACATGTATTCCCTCTAAATCTAACAATCCAAATTCATTTCATCTCTTCAGTTATTCGAAAGTTTCAACTTGTCTATGTACTCATTCCTCCTGGAGTGTTTCCATCCAAAATCAATAGATTTCAGCCATGTGTCCTTCCAATTGATGGACGGTCCCAAATAATTTAGGGACTTCGACTCTTTAGCGAGTCCTCTCTCCTATGTGTGCACAAAGCGTTAAATCTCATGCTCTTTTTCCCAGATCCAACAATGTTTTATCCTCTGCGCTCAGATTCAATGGATGATATATGTTCTCTTCTCCCATGTTATTCTTGTTTTCTAGGCATTGATCCAACAGACTAGGATTCTCCTTACAACCAATCTGATGGTTGTTGTTGCTCCTCCTCCTGAGATTTTTATTTCTCTTGTCATGGAATATTTCGTCAGTCTTCAAAGGTTTTGACCTTTTCTCCTTTTATGAATTGGATTCCTAGATCTCATCTTCGCTTTTGAAAGCAGTATCCCTTCTGAGATTTAGGACATAGAATAATTCTATCTCCTACACACTCTTTGAATTATCTCTTCTGAGAGTGTCCCCTTCAAAGGTTTCTATCTCCCATGCACACCTTTCATTTCTAGGATTTCGTCAAACTCTGATCCAAAGAATTTCTTGAAAATAAATTCTTCTCGCCCTCTTGGCACTCTCCTTGTTCGATGCTCACCTTGCAAATTTTCTCCTTACAGAGTGTTTAGTAACTTTGTTTCTTTCTGACCTCAACACAGAGTTCCTTCTGTGCACTCTTTCACTCGCTCAATGCCCACCTGGTAGATCTCTACAGAGTTCTCAGTAACTATACCTCTCCCTGAACTCAACAAAGAGTTCTTATTGTGCACTCCTTGCACTTCTGCTGATGAAGGTTCCATGTTATCTCTCCAGAGCTTCTCTTGAGGTTAAACCTTTGTCAACGCACTCCTTGCGGACTATGTGCACTCCTTTCACTCAGAAACTCAAAGATGAGAAAAATTTGAAACTCATGCAATACTTCACCAGTTCATAAATTCAAACGTGAATGACATTTAAAAGAATAAAAATAAATGCAAATACATAAACACATCATATGCAGGAAAAACTGCGTTTCTATTATCTTTGTGTGTCTATACATATGTTTACAAAAACTAGACTGTAACAGAGTCCCAATTCTCTCAATCTCTCTCTCGGAACTATTCTACCTCCTAAGTCTCCTAAGACTCTCTACCTGAGATATCTCTCTCTCAAGTATCCTAATTACAAAGCAAGGGCTCTATGATCTTATCCTCACCACCACCTTAGTGCTATCATTGTCTTAGTTATGACACCGTACCTCTATGGCTACATTCCATAAATTTTTATCCATACCTGACTACAATCTGGACTTGCTACAGGTAACCATTTAAGGAAACCCTATTCACTACCTGTACAAAGGCATGGCCTAGCATTTATCAGCCTTACAACACAAAATCTGTATAGGATCCGATTTCAAATTGAAAAATGGGAGGGTCGGTGCCTCTCCCTTTCTCCATTGCATTTCTCTGTCATGGCGCATTTTTTGAGGTGGAGTGATTCTCCTACATCACTTTATTTCATTCAAGTAGTCACATTTGTCTTCCAATGGAGTATTCTCTACTTTTTTCAAGTCAGTATTGAATTTTTCCACCATGATTTGTACTTGCTTTATGACTTGGTTTAGGTGTTTTGTAGCATTCCTAACTTCCAATTGTTCCTTGTTTCCTTCCCCTAACCAATGTCACTCCTATTGGATGAGTTTTTCTTCAAATTTATTTTCCTCTTCAAGTTGTATCGACAGTGTATTGTGTGCCTGAGGATCAGTTGTTACATCCATTATGATTTCCAAATATTGCAATAAAGTTTGTTTCACCTTTAACTTACCATAAGTCATGGAAAAATATGTCATCGAGTTACTCAAAATATTTTTCAAAGTCGATGATTGATCCATGTCCATGTCTAGGTTCTATCAAATTTATTTGAATGTTTGATACTTTTCTTGTAAAAAAACATTTTGTTTGGTTGATCTTAAGCTACCTATTTTCTTTTTGGAGCTACTTGTTTTTATCTTGCATTTGTTTTTGTTGTTCTTTTATCTTTTTGTGCTCTTCCTACATTTTTATGTTTTCCTCCTTTATTTAATTGTTCTTTTACTGCACTTGGAGGTTCAAGTTGACTAGATGATGGATTGATTATTTCATCAAGTCGAATCTATTGAGTTTAGAGCTACCAAGTCTAATGTGGAGTTTTCCTTAGGCCAGATTGGTGCATTTTGTCCATATGGCCTTTTCTTTTTCCTTTTTGATTGTTACTTTGTCTATAACCTTTACAATTTTTCTCGATCTTTCTTGATCTTCCTTTAACACTTCATTATATAAGTCGAGGATTTGGTTGTCCAACACACTTGTTGCCTAAAAAATTACATTTTCTAGGGTAGTCGACTATTTCTCTCATTGGAAGGTCGTGTATACCCTAGGATTCTTTGGATTTCGTTTTTGTTTTTTATTTTTAGTGTTCCTTTTAGTCAACTTATTAGTGAAATTCAATGGTGTTTTCTATGTAGGATTTATTAGATCACCCATTGGAAGAGGAGGTGGTGTTGAATTCAATGATGGAAAGGGTGTATTTAGATGATCTGCTATCTTTTTTTTTCCCATTGAATGATATAAGTGATCAGTCGACATGTTGATAATCCCTTTTTTTTGTTTGCACTATATTCAATTTTTGTTCCTTTTTCAATTTTACACTAGGCTCCTATATTTCTTGTTGATTCCCACCCTTATTCTATTCTACTGAAAGGGTTAGCATCTCCTGGTTATTCAGTTGGTCATTGAGTCAATCAACTACTATTGCATGTTTTCAACTAATCAAGTTAACTGCTTCTTTTTCTTATTTTGGGGCTAGCTAATCTTTTTGTGTTCGTTTATTCTTCAATCCAACTTTTTCAGTTTGTTGGTAAAGTAGCAACTCTATTTTGTTTTTCTTTGCTTGATTGTCGAGAGTTCAACATGGTTGTCATTCTGTTGTTCTAATTCACGCACCAATGACTGATGTGTCTGTATCGACTTGTGGCTTTCCTCGGATTATCATTTTTTGGTATTGTCGACCAATTGATGTTAATCCTATTTTGGTGAGCCACCTCTATGTTGTCCTATTTCAACTAGTTTTGATAGTCTAGTAGGTCGGATAGAGTGTATTCAAAAGACATATTCAAATGAGTTTTCTTATCCCTAGAATTATCTCGCGAAGAAACTTCTTGAGCAAATAGAGTAGGGTCAAATCAATCTAGGCTAGTCCTAGTTTGGTCTTCCTTGTTCTGTACTTATTAATTTGAGTTTGTTTTAGGTTGCTAGGGGTTGGATGCCTAGTCCTAGTAGTTCTCTACTCTTGTTGTTCCTCCTCCCTTTGGTTCTTTCCTTGTCTCATTTTTCTCTTTTTTTGTTCTTCAAGTTTAATTTTAAGTTGTTCGAGGAATATATACTTTTCTTGATCGATGGCTATTGCATAAGATGGTCACATAGATGATCCCAGGATGTTCTTGGTTCTAGTCAATTATCTTCTTTTTTACTTCACTTTAGATGTAGTTTCTCTTAACACATGTTGAGTTATCTTGTCTAATTTTTCCTTGGTGCCAGGGATTTTAAATTTGACTATTTTTATGCATATTAGGATGTCTTCTTAGTTGTCCTCTTGTTATTCTTGTTATTGTGCTTATTCTTATGCTAGGTATGCTTTCTTATTTTTCATTGGAGTTATTTTCTATGAATAAGGGACCAAAATTCTTTGGTCGATGACGAATGGGATGTATATAGTGCATAGGTCCTCCACTTAGTGCACCTATAACATACCATATGTATTCATGGATTATTAAAGAATACCCCTAATTTCCTTAGATATTGAAAATTATATCCCCAAATCCTTTTGTTGAACCCCCCTCCCAATATACCTCTCCAATTAAAAAACCCTTATTTTTACTAGATATCGCTATTTTTACCAAATGTTAATTTTTATACCCCTCAATACTTATAAATCCCCCTATACTCCACACCTCCCCCACCAATACCTACAATATATTGACCTTATTTTTCACAATTTAAAAACCCCATTTATGAATGAATGTGATAAGATATTGGTTAATAAGGTGAATCCCATGTGATATAGTGCATATTCTTTTTCTTCTTCAAATTCTCCATCCTAGAGAGGGAGAAATGATAGAACAATCGGTTATGTCTTAAACCTCACCTTGTCAGTTAAGGGAGTTGGAAATTCCTTGGGTTTGATCACCGACTAAACTAATGGTTGACTATGTCCACATTTGGATTCCATATCCAATTTTTATGGACAAGTACAACTGACAAAATCTGTGGTTATTTGGTTTAGTACATGACCAAACCAATTTATAAGTGATCACTTGGGTCAGTCCATCATCATTTAATCATGAATATATATTATGCTTAAGTGCAATGGTGTCTTTAGACACCACCACTTCCTCCAGATCCTCTGTTCTCCTCTATGATTATTTGTGTATCCCAACTTGGTATCAGATCTGTTGGGTTTGTGATATTGGGTTTGTAGAAATAACATGAATGAGGTTGATACAATGGTGAATTTGGTATGTCTTGATCTCTATTGAGGTTCATCATCTGGGTTTTCCCCTGGAGACTCATTGCAACATTGTTTTGCGAGGATTTTATTACATGCTAAGGATTTCTAAGTGGTGGATATATTTTTTTGTTGTGCATTTTGGGTATCTTTCAACCAACATAGAACTTGGAACCATCTCTGCATTTATTAGATCCTTGGAATTACTATGTATGATCCACATTGGAGGAATTCTAAGGGTGACTCAATGATTGGCTGAGATTTAAAGTTTTTTTTACCTGAGATATGCATTAGTCAATCCCTTCAACTTGGCCACACTTGACCAGACTCCCTCGAATAGCCATCAACCAATGTTTACCCCTTTTATGAATCAATCATGTGGGAGAATACCCATCAGAGGGTTTGACCATATTTTTTGGTTCGAATGGTGCACATGATGTTGTCTATTATTGACTAAGGAGGCTCTGATGGATCCAAATAAACCCTTGCTTGAATCAACCAAAGGAAATTTGATAGAATGACCAATGATACATATGGATTCCCTAGCTCTTGTTTCCTACTTGACTTGACTAGCATATAGTCAACCCACATATTTGTTTTCGACTTGTGTGTGGGTTTGATCAACCTTGGTTCGACCAAATTTATCATGATACACCCTAGATCTTATTTCTAACTTGAGATGGGATCGATGGATTGGTTGTTCGATCAAAACGTGTTGGAACACTTACTTATATTGAGAGGGGGGTGAATCAATACAGGTCTTCTTTTACTTTTCTTATAATATTTATTACTTTATTACTTCATCAGTCATAAGAATTTAATAAGAAATGTACATACAATCATATAATCCATAGTATACATAGATATTTAATGTGTGTTATAGAAAGATTTGCCTCACCATTGTTATCTTGCATAGAGGGCCTTGTTCCATTTCCCTATGCAGACTTATCATCCCCTTTTGATGAATCCAGAGCTAAAAATATACACTTTTCCACATATACGCTCCCTATATGCTATGGAAGATGTGTATATGCTTGTTGATCCACTACAACCCGCGTACATTGGGATTTGTGATAGAAAATACAAAATGAGGTCAAGATTCCATGTCCCAACAGGATATCTTTGATCCTTGGCCTTCCATATACTGGAAATGTTCTGAATCGGCCCTTTAGTTGCATCCTGAAGGCTATAAGAGCAAAATTTTGACCTATGGAAAAAGAGGATAAAGCATTCAACTTTGAGAGAAAACTTACTCTGGAGAAATTACTTCATATTGAGTCTGCATCCCTCTGTCCCTCAAGTCTAAACACAATTTCCATCCCCCAAGATCTTTCCCTATTGTTGAGAGGACCTCATTGCCTCTTTCCTATGATCTTTCCTTTGGTGGAGGATTGAAGTGGTGGAGACCTAGTTGGAAGGAAATTGGTTTCTTGGTTATGAACTGTGCCGACAGGAAAGTCTGTATCATTGTCACTTTTGTTGATCAATTATTAATATAAATACTCCTTTCCCATCCTATTGATATCTTGCAAATATATGATTATTATCCATGGGAATGTGTTTAATGTTTATTAATGGATTATGCTATCTGATGTGCTAACCCCTTTTATATTATCACTATATACTTGCTCTGCTTGTTTTTTGAGAACTTCTTGCAGGTATAAAGCTTTGGGTCAAAGTTCTCAACAGTGGAACATCATCAAACGTTGGATCGAGATAGGCCTCTTTCTTATATTGCACATTAGTTTATAGATCATATGTTGGAATTGAATTGATTTCTATAGTCATACCTATCTATTGTGGTTTACCCTTGGCCATAGAGAGTTTTTCCCTTGTAACAATGTGGAAACCCAAATGGGAGAAAACCACAAAACATTTATTTATAAATATTATAGGCACCAAAATATTGTTACAATTATTTCAAGAACCAACCTACAGGAGACTCCAATATCCTCTCCCAACAAAAAACTCAGAAATAATGTTTACAGGAACCAAACTGCAAGACACCAATCTCCTTAACTAAGCACCTACTCACTTCTCCCTCTAGGAACCAACCTACAACTGTTGGATTTGTAGGTACCCACCTACAAGAGACACTAATATCCTTAGCTAAGAACTAGATCAACAATGCCTATAGATATCAATTTCACTGGAAACATCAATGTCCTCAAGCTTTCATCAGTACCAGATCATTTCTATTCTTCAAGTCTTCATCCGCTCAAATATATTGCATCGAAGTTTTTTGTTACTGTTCACAACCTACATATGTTCCTTTTGTCCTTGGACCTCTCAACCATCATTGGAAATTGAATTATATTACTTTCATTATACAAGCATCCTTGGACCTTCTAACCTTAAATATTCTCTTCCACGATCCTCACTTACTCACTTCCATCCACACTTAAATTGTATTCGAGCATCGTGCTTTATAAAAAACATACACACAAATGTTTGTCCACATATCAAAAGAATACTTCCATGGGTTCGGCTCCAAATCCATTTGAATATTCTCTACAAAAGGATCCTTCAAACCCAGTCTTCAATTTCCTTCCATCGTACATCATTCGCTCCCTGGACAGAGCATGAACCATGACACTCAGTAACCCATCAGATCTCACTAAGATTCAATTTCCACCTTTTATTTATTTCATTATCAACCAAAATACACAATATGCCCTCAATGCTCAACAACCGTCCAATATTCTCTTGATTATATCTCAGTCTTCAATCTATTCTCTTATAACATATCAGGACCACCTAGTCTTCAACATATATCCATCATCCGATCAGATCTCAAATTAATATTGACCATTCATCTAGTCTTAAGGGGTTCACCATGGGTCTAGGGAATATGATCTCTTCATACCTCTGCAGCCTCCAAATTACATCCTCAAGTTATGTTGTACTCATTTTCCATGCATTTTCAATCCTTTCTCTGTGGTTTTGAGGAACTGTTTTTCAACCTTTGGTCGCCTCTAGAATGCACCTTTTCATTTTGTTGCACTCATTTTGCACCTACACTTAGACACATTTCCAAACATTTCATTATGGGTCTACGAGACATCATGAGCACTCTGATCTCTCACCCTATGGACTGTTTGATATGTGACATGTGGTGACCTCCTAGGCCATCAAATCTATTAGTCTCTAGGAATTTTGATATGTGACAAGTGGCAACCTCATGAGCCATATGATATGTGACAAGTGGTGACCTCCTAGGTCATTTGATCAATTCTTGACACTTAGTCTATTTTCAAATTCCTACCGCAGGTCCACAATACATATTTGTTATTTTATTATTTATGACCTCATCCATCTGAATGATCCTCAACACTTTGTCTCTTTTTCTATATCCTACCGTGGGTCCGTGGGTCCATGAGTTTACACTCATTTCTTCTCATTCTCCCCATTCTCTGTCATTCTCATTATTTCTTCTTCATTTTGAAATTTATTCAATTTTTTAGTTCTTATCATGAGTGACGGATATACAACACTTGCCTCATACTTCATCTCCATCTGACCGATTTTTGGTACTTAGAAATTTCTCAAAATCTCACCGCAGGTTCATGAGTCTGTGCATTTGAGCTGTTTTATTCACATATTCTTGATTCTTTGTCGTGCTCAATATCTCTACGATACTTTGATACTTATTTGTTCTCTTATATATCTTGTGTTTATGTTACAAATGAGGTGGCTACCCTGTGGATTTATTCTTCTATACTAGATGACATGGCATCAACATTTGTTCTGATACATGGTATTGTATATGGAATCTGCATAGCTACTTGTTATATCACTGACATGGACTCTCTCTGATGTGGCACTTGTACGAATGGACACCTAGAAATGATGTGGTTGAGATGTCCCACCAAGTCTTGGAACTCAATCTTTAATCTAACAATTGATCTTTGGATATGAACAGTCAGTATTTGTCCTGTTTTGGGTCCACCATTATTTAGGAAAAAACTTAACATTTCACATAGAATTTTGTAGCTCGTTGTTCATATTCAAACTATGTGCTTTTGATTTTCAATATTAAAATTTTGACCTATATTTTCCCAACAAATGTGGGATATATCATTTTGCAAAAATATTCTACTATGCCCTCAAACTTCAACTATGGTTCCCTTACTAGAATTATTTCTTCCCTGGCCTGTAATAGAATCATCTTGTCCATATTCCAATTACATGACTTCTCCTTATTCATGTGTGGCCCAAATTCACTTGGATCGATTGTTTACTTTGATCCTGTCTTTAGAGTATTCTCAACACCTATCATTTCATTCCTCGATTTCTTGTTTCTCCTTGATCACGTTCAAATTCCATTCTTCATTAAGATTTTGCATGTCCTTTGTTGTATTTTCTCACATCCACTTCTTCTTCAAGGTAAACAAACAATGCCTACACACAGTCTCATTAATTTACAAATACATTTATAGTCTCCCCTTATCATTGATAATACTCAGTCTCCCCCTATCGATGATATCAATAACATACTTTGACATCAATGACAACATAATTTCCAACAAACCTTTGCTTTGAATCGACTAGTAAATAAGCCTAACCACTCTTTGTTGTTGATTGGTAAGGGGATTTGACCAACATTCCATCAGCATGCATTGTTATAACCCTTGATTTCAAAGCTTACATTTTTCTTGCTTCTGGTTGACTTACTGACTCATTTTCAAGATTGGATGTGGTATTACCCTAAATAAATGATAGTAATATTTGATGAATTTTTTGAAGGTATCCTTGTGACAGATTCCCTAAGATTTTTTCGACTAAGCCGCCTAGCATATGGTCAATCAAAACTAATAAAATTCCCTTGTTATTGATATTTTCGACTAGTATATAAACGACTTCATCGAATGGTGATATTTCAACGCGATAATTTTTTATTTTCGCTCACTCACTGTGACATTGATGGCAGCTATATTATTGTGTTCTTGTTGTTGATACTGAATTGTTTCACCATGAACAATTTATCAAAATGAGTAAAATATTGCAAGTAATTTGTGAGGATAAATTCATTGATCAATCCGGTCAAGAAATAAATGCATTGAGGTTTGTTGTTTCTGTATTGCAGATAGAGAATAAGGGGCTGGAAAATTACTTGAAGAATAAAGTTTCCCTATTGAAGACTATTATGGATAAGAAATCTCAGAGGGTTACTACCATGGAGAGAACCATTGAAAATGTTTTCCAGGATATTTTAGATGAATTTGGAGACAAATAATATCTTATTGAAGATCTATAAGAAGTAGTTAAAGCTCTCCCTTAGACATAAAATACTACCTTGGAAGTGGAAATATACTAGCTAATGAAAACCAATACCCATTTGAATCATGAATGTTCCCACTTACAAGCCCCTATTGATGAGATATTTATAGAAGCTTCTCCACTTCAAGGAGATAAAAATAATCTACTTGATGAATATCAATCCTTTACATATTATTATGATTCCTTGTTGCTTCAAGTGACTGATAAGAATGAGGTTATTCAAGAATTACAGGACTGAAAATAGAACCTTGAAGAAGATGTTCGTTTAATGTAGAATGATAAGAAGAAGAATAATGTTGTTGATATTATAGTCCCTCCTATTGCTTCTTCCTCTCCTAATGCTCTTTGCAAGAAATATGTTATCAATTTATTCACTACTAGCAATGATATTTCTCCTAGATTTGAAAAACACACTACAATTATAGGGTCCCAACTGCTCAGCAAGATGGTATATATCAGAGGTGGACTTGGGAAGAATGGATTGGGTATTGTTGTTCCTATTACACCTGAGATGAAGTCACCAAGAACAATTATTGGATATGATGTTGATGTTTCCTCCCTACCTACACATGGCCTTGCTACAACCAAGGAATTTTTATTTTTTGTAGGTGGATTTCAAACTAGTTTTCCAAAAGAGAAACCTATTGTTGATTGTGTTGAAAATATTGATGAGTTTGTTGTTCCTCCCATGCCAAAATTTGAGAATTCTATTACAAATGAATTGTTTGCTGATATTCCAACTTGTTCCACTCCTACAAGTGAAATAGAACCCAATAATACATCCTTTGATCAATCAACACATAAATCTATGCCCTATCATCATCCTCAGCATAAAAATCGAAGAAGTGGAAATCATGCTTTCAAATATTTGTCAAAGAGACATGAAAAATAGAATCTTGGACTAGGATTGACTACTAGGATAGATTGTGGTTGGATTTATGGATGGTCATGGAATCATCTAACTAGATGTTTGAGGAATTCATATTGTTGTGTATCATTGGATGTATAGTCATGCAAAGTTTCTATTACCTACTAATGATTGCCTTAGATGTGGTCAACCAAGGATTGAACCGACACGATAGTCAACTAAAGTTTCAACTGAGATATTAGTTGATTGAATTTCAACCTTGATTAAATTCAGTTGGAGGTTTGACTATTATTTTTTTACTGGAGCTTCAACTAGGTGTTGTTCATTGAGTGGTGTTTTTGACGAGATATATTGTTGAACTTATTGATCCCTCAATTGTGTTTAAGGGGGGATCATTGCTTGTTGTACCTAACAGAGAGACTTTTTGAATTGAAAGAGACTATTGGATTGACATATATTGATTATGTTGGTGCATTTCTTATCTAGTAAACTAATCAATTGGCTCGTGCTATCTTGTTTTCCAATCGAATGATTGAATGGGATTGTGTTTTGGACAATAGTTTTGCAACTATTTTTCATTGGATGAATTCCTTCCAAGTATTTCATTACTTGCATTGGACTAGCATTGATGGTGACAATGTTCAAAATTCTTCGAGAGTGTTGTTGTTCAGTTTTTTATCATATTTTGTAGTCAGAACAAATTCATAAGGGACATTTTTGTGATATGTAATTTGTTTTCCTCAAAGATTAGTTAATGAGGGGGTGTTGGAACATTGGGTTTCATCATAAGCCTCACCTTGTTAATTAAGGGAGTTTACCATTCATTGGGTCCTACTTATGACTAAACTAATGATTGATCGTGTCCACATTTGGATTCCATATCCACTTTTTATGGATAGGTACAACCAATGTGATATGTGGTTGTTTGGTTTGGTCCATGCCCAAACCTATTTATAGATTATCCCTCATATCCTTCTATCATCATTGGATCATGAATATATATCGTGCTTCATTGCAATGGTGTCTTTAAACACCACCAATGCCTTTGGATCCTCTATTCTCCTCTCTGGTTATTTTCCTACCCCAATAAGCAAATGTTCATCACCATCAACTAATTCTTCTGGTGGAATAGGAAATATAGTATTGGACCGACATTCTATTTCTTAAAAAAAAGTTTTCACATTCGATAGGTAATTGAGTTCCTTTGGTTTCTCAACTAGGTCGTCGATATACTAGACCTTGTTTGTGTTGATATT
This sequence comes from Picea glauca, assembly GCA_000966675.3. Classification (NCBI taxonomy): domain Eukaryota; kingdom Viridiplantae; phylum Streptophyta; class Pinopsida; order Pinales; family Pinaceae; genus Picea; species Picea glauca. The sequence goes on along the minus strand of JZKD02S1200543.1, from coordinate 142,089 downwards.
AATTTGGATGTGTATTGTTCCAAGGAGTGCTTGTAAAATTTTTGGGTGACTCTCTACTTCTATGATACATTCTTCAAATTCCCGACCCATTGTTTGAACAATTGATTGATCGGTAAAGAGTCAGTCGTTCCTGACCAATTATGAGTGAAGAAATCATAATTATTTATAGTCAATACTTGATGTTTTGTGAAATTTGTTTCGTAACGAAATTGATTTGACTCATAACTATCTAGATTAATAATGAGGGGAATTTGATGGATTTACCTTAATTTTGGCACTCCTTTCAATTTGTCCAAATTATGTTAGCTACATGCTTAGCCCAGTCGTAAACTATTCCACTTTCAGTAATTTTTCTGAATGCTTCCAGCACAGTTAATTTTACGTTGGATGCCTGACCCGATGGAGATAGACATACAACCACAATTATGCATGCCCACTTTCCATGTTGTTCCTTGACTAGATTTATTAGAATTCCCTTGGATATTTTTTTCTGTTGGAATAATGTAGAAATTAGGATACTTAGTTAAGATTTACGTAACTAAGTTGTTCATGTTTAGGTTTGCATTAGTTTYAGATCCACATTTATAGGAGATCTGTTCAAGTCTGTTTCATGCACCTTGTTCTATATATATGTAATTGATTTACATTAATAAATAACCAAGGTGAGCTCTGCTCACGTATTCAGTTTGGTTCTGCCTCTGTTATTTAATTTGGTATCAGAGCTGAAGGAGAGATCTTGTCCTTGATTTTTTTCTAGGTCTGATCGCTCTTGTGAAGGCAGATCGTTTTCCCTGTGTGAGAGAGTTGTTGTGTGAGGAGAGGTGTGACCTGTGCAAAGAGTTCCTCGATCTGTCTGTAGGTGCTCATCTCATGAGATCGTTGAACATATCGTGAAAGAGTGGAGCACCTGCGAGAGAACACTATTGAGATCTTCTCTTGTTGCAGAGAAGAAACAGATCTGTGTCCGGTTGGGAGAGAACACAATGCGTGGTGGAGCGTTTGTTGTGAATGAGTGCTGAAGCATCCCATGAAGCATCATCTGAAGTTTGTGAGGACCCGAATGCTACGTGAGCATTTCCTGTGAGGACTCGAATGATGCATGAGCATTTCCTGTGGCTTCCACCTGTTGTTTCCATCTTTTGGATCACACCTGTGTAGAGGAGATCTACTTTCTCAGGATCAGTGTGGAGAGGCTACGCACGTATGTGGAGGATCTGTTTGTACTCACACTTCACTCATTCTGGGCTTCCTCTAAATTCTGATTTTGGCCAATTGCAAGATTATTTGTGACCTGCACATGGAGATGGTGTTGGTGCATGGAGCTGGAACTGGTGTGTGGAGATGCACATGATCTGTGGTCGAGTGTTGTGTACGTGCAAGCTGAGTGTTGATTGTTAATGCGGTGAGTCTGTGTAATCTGCGTGGAGTATACCACAGTTTCTTATTTCAAAGTGAGACAGGATGCCATTATTCAATGCTTAACTAACAAGATATAATGTCAATTTATCTCTTCTCTTCTCATTAGGATCTTCATAACCATTTTGAACAAATTCCCATAAATCCACTGATCCAAGTAAACCTTCCATTTTCATTTTCCAAAGATCAAAATTTTTACCTGAAAATGATGGTAAAACTGGAATTAACCTTTTCAATATTTTATTGATTTCTTCTTCTTCATCAATCTGCGCCAAATCTGCAATCTAATCCTGGTCTCCATCAAATATGAGTTCCTCGGCTACTACTGAAGACACTTTATTTTTACCTGCAAAATATATTTTCTCTTGCTGATTCTTTATTTTTACCACTCTTCATCTAATGAAGAGTGGTCAAAATTGATGCATGAGAAACATCTTATTGATGAGTTGTTGTTTGGTGAGAAGAATGGTCCACTTGCATACACAAATCAAGTGGAATACAACTTTATTGTTGCAGAGAAGGAAGAGAAGGAAGATGAACATGAGAGAAATCAGAAAGATCTCTTAGAAGAGAAAAATGAAATGAGCAAAAATTGTATTGATACTCTAATGAGTGTTTTTGAGTGTGCAGGGTTTACTAAGGAAGAATGTGATGTGAATAACTTAGGTGAAGTGCCAGATAAGTTTTATGAAGAATTAGAATTTATTGAGGAATGACTTCAAAAGCCATATTATGATGAATGTAAAGAAACATTAGATTATGCTGAGGACTGTATGGACACTGAAGAAGAAGAAGACTGCATTACAGATATAGAAATTGAGTCATTTTTTTTCAGCAATTAAAGGCCAACAACAAGCTCTACGTTCGTTGTAGAGCCCGATAGCAGACCCAGCAGCATAAGCTCCACAACTCGTCTAGTTTGTTTATTGCAAGACCCTTCCTGCTAGTGGTAGCAGTTGGAGCCATTCCATGACTGCAAATTCCCAGAGTTATCAAAGATAATCCCCACCTTGAAGCGCAGCAGTACCCTGAGATCTCCTCGTCTACACTATGGCAGCGCAACATTACTGGATGTGCCACTGCAATTGAGTGTGAGACTGGCCAATGTAATGTCAATGGTGATGATAAACAAACTGCACTGGAGCCCGAAATTTTCAATCACAATCTATGAGTGACCAACTAATTGCAGGCAACGAAGAGAATCTTAGGTCAGATAGATCTGATGTTGGAAGGCGTTTTAAAAATGGAGGGAAAAATATAATCTCTCTACACATTTCCTCAATGAAATCCGGGCCTCCGCTCTTAGTGGGAATGTTAGTGAAGAGTGCATAGTCTAATTTGGTCAAAGTGATTGAGGTCATGTGTTGAGACTACTTCCTATGTGGAAGTGTGCAGAGGCATGGTGGATTGAATCATTGTGAAGGGAATCAAAACCAAAGTAATAAGGGTTGAACTCACTGTGATGAAAGAGGACGTCATTTGGAGGAGTATCATGTGAAGGGGTGATAGTAACATTTGTGTATGACTCTGGGCATGATAAATTGGAAGGACAGAGAAAGAGGCAGATAAAAGGAGAATGCAACATGGGTTAGCAAAGGAGAATTAAATAGCTCCGGAGAGAGTTGAAACACATGTGGAGGAAGAATCAGCAAGAGAAAATATATTTTGCAGGTAAAAATAAAGTGTCTTTAGCAGTGGCCAAGGAACTCATATCTAATGGAGACCAGGATCAGATTGCGGATCTGGCGCAGATTGATGAAGAAGAAGAAATCAATAAAATATTAAAAAGATTAATGCCATTTTTACCATCATTTTCAGGTAAAAATTTTGATCTTTGGAAAATGAAAATGGAAGGTTTACTTGGATCAGTAGATTTATGGGAATTTGTTCAAAATGGTTATGAAGATCCTACTGAGAAGAGAAGAGATAAATTAACATTATATCTTGTTAGTTTAGCATTGAATAATGGCATCATGTCTGCTATGTTATATAAATTTGGTGAAATAGAGAATGCAAAAATGTTTTGGGATAATCTAGAGATGAAGTTTAGTGTGAGGGGGAGCAAGATAGCCAAAGACGAAATTAATCACATCACTGATGTTGAAAATGGTGAGTGTATTAACAGTTTTATAACTGAAATAAAGAATGGAAATGATTGCATTGAAATCGCAATGATTGATGATGAAAGTGTGTATGTAGTTGATTGTGATAATGAGAATGAAAACCTCGTGGAGGAAGATCTCTTTGAAGGAGAGACATATGAAGTTATATTTGATGAAGACAATTCATCTAATGAAGAGTGGTCAAAATTGATGCATGAGAAACATCTTATTGATGAGTTGTTGTTTGGTGAGAAGAATGGTCCACTTGCATACACAAATCAAGTGGAAGACAACTTTATTGTTGCAGAGAAGGAAGAGAAGGAAGATGAACAGGAGAGAAATCATAAAGTTCTCTTAGAAGAGAAAAATGAAATGAGCAAAAATTGTATTGATACTCTAATGAATGTTTTTGAGTATGCAGGGTTTACTAAGGAAGAATGTGATGTGAAGCACTTAGGTGAAGTGCCAGATAAGTTTGATGAAGAATTAGAATTTATTGAGGAATGGCTTCAAAATCCATATTATGATGAATTCAAAGAAACATTAGATTATGATTAGGACTGTATGGACACTGAAGAAGAAGAAGACTGCATTACAGAAATAGAAATTGAGTCAGTTTTTATAAAGTGGAGTCCTGAAGAAATAAAGTATTACTATGAGCTAATGTTGCAAGATTCTGTTGAGCAAGACATTGTTGATTGTATCCAGAAATGGGAGCAACATATTTATGTGGAGTTGGAAGCATTTGCAAACATTAAAGACAAATGTTCTCAAGAAAATGCAGAAGTGTTGACGACAAAGAACAATAATCAGAAGTCAAATTCCAAAATGTCGAGAAACAAAGTAAAAAGGGATATGAAGTAGAACAGAGTGAAGATGAAACATATATGGATTAGCAAGCCAAGGAAGAAGCTCCATCTACATCACTATCTAAGATCAAGAAAGGTCAAGATGAAATTGTTAATTTGTAAGCCTAGCTGAGACTGAGACCAGCAAGCATGTTATGTTCTGTTTTGTTATGTTTGGTAGAAAATTCATTTCTCCATTAAGGGGGAGTGTTGGAATAATGTAGAAATTAGGATACTTAGTTAAGATTTACGTAACTAAGTTGTTCATGTTTAGGTTTTCATTAGTTTTAGATCCACATTTATAAGAGATATTTTCAAGTATGTTTCATGCACCTTGTGTTATATATATGTAATTGATTTACATTAATAAATAACCAAGGTGAGCTCTGCTCACGTATTCAGTTTGGTTCTGTCTCTGTTATTTAATTTTTTCTAAGGTTGATCCAATGAGATTTCCCATCCATACACTCACATATATAGACTTAGATAATTTTTCTCCTTTGTGGGGTAGTCCAGTGATTCAATATATCAGTCCAGTTGTGATTGGCAGTGGTTTCTCTAGCCACAAGATTCTATCACGGAATCAACAATAAAATTTTCAACCTCTTAATTCCATATGTCAAATTATGAAATTAGTGGTGCACCTAAGTAATCTTTGATGTGGTATTTGTCCAAAACTTGGGTCTCATTTTCCATTTTCCTACCAATAGTTCCCAACTTGTAAATTTTTTTCTAGTTCATATCCCATAAAATTTCTTCCTTTTTTCCTTTCCATATGTTATGCATTTCGACCTTGAGCTCCATGGTCGTCATTTTGTTAAATTTTTTCTTTGGTCTTACTTCCACAAGGGTTTCACTCATCTTAATGTTTCCCCCCATATTCAACATCGTTTGATTGTTAGTATGGTCGATAGATCACTCAAGAATTGCAAGCACAGTAGTTGAGAGATCTCAGTCTTGTTCATTACACTCATCTCCCAATTGCTTGACAGTGAAAAGGAAAGTGTTCTATTCACGTGAAACATATAGATTTGTTTCATGAGAGAGAGATTCATGTCGATGTGTCTGGATATTTATTTTGGGCGTTAATATTGTCTTGTGTGGGTAGAACATGGGGCTGACAAATGGTTGGTGGTTGAATGGGTTAGGTCAGTTAACAGTCAAGTCGATATCTATGTGTTGTTCAATCATGCTAAATTGATTGGTTTATTTTCTGTGGTTGATTGGGTTACGTTATTCAATTCTATTTCCTTGGTCAGGTCTGCTTGCTTGGTCATTTTTGTAGACTTTGTTAGTTTTTATTTCCCGATCGAATTCATGAATGCAATCAATTCTCCTTGATTGGTTGGGATGGTTGATTGTCTTCCAAAGATTTATTTGATTATTTTGGTCAATCGTGTCTATTTGGTCGATTCTATTGTAATGGTTGATCTTCATTTTTTCTAACTCGCTCACTTGACAGGATGCCTCTCTCGCTTGATCCTTGCTCATTTGATTTTTCTAAGTCTCGCTCACTCGAATGCTTCCTTGCTCTCTTATCGAATAATTGATGAAGATCTTGTCCATGCAAGTATGATTGTTTCTTTGGTGCTTCCAGTTGGTTGGTTGTCCATATTCTTTGACTTACAGAGTTTTATTTTTAGCACTTATTGATGGTCATGGTTGGCTATGATTTCCTTAAGTATATGTATGCATTTAGACAATTTTGTACCTAATTCTTCATAACCGACCATTTTATTCATGTTTCCTATATTTTTCATTCCTTTTAGTTTCTTCTTATTATTTTTCCATTCTTGTTTTTCTTTTCTTTTTCTATTTCTTTCTTTTGATTTCTCTCTTTTTTTTCAAACTTCATTTATTCTGGGACTAGGCCACCACAAGTGGTTTTCGACCTAGTTAATGTATATTAGCACCTGGAAGGATATTTTCACCAATAAACACCTTTTTTATCATATATATTGTATTTCTTCAAACCGACCCCATTGAAAACCTTGTCAAACAGGTTCTCTTGCAAATTTCACAACTGAAATGCACCCAATTGAAGTTCAAAACATCTTTAATTATAAAGGGACCCAATCATGCAATTTATATTTTTCATGGATTCCCCTTGATCCAACTATTATCAAGTAAGACCATATCCCCTTGTTTGATATCTTTTATTTTGATGTGTCGGTCATGCCAAGCCTTTTCTTGTTGTTTCTGAATCTCTAGATGATGGAATGCAATCAATTGTTCTTCTTATAACTTGTTTAATTGTTGAAAGAATTTTTTGGTTCCCATTGTAATATTATATCTGAGTATAGATGACACCCTTTCTGCATTCATTTAGAAGTATATGGGAATTATAATTTCTTGTCCATATATTAATTTAAAGTGTGTATGATTGGTCGATCTCTTGTTTGCAGTCTTATAATCCCATAGCACTATTGGAACCTTATCATCCTAGTTGTCTTTGTCGACTCTGATTTTTTTTTAAACATTTATGTATATTTTTATTGAAGGATTCGACCACCCCATTTGCTTTTGGATGATAATTAGATGTTTTTTTGTGATCAATCGTAAAATTTTGAAGCAATTCTTTGATTGTCCCATTAAAAAAATGTGTGCCCTGGTCACTAATGATAGTTAGAGGGAATCTAAGCCTTGTGAAAATATTTGCATAGATGAACTTGGCTGCAATTTCCTTTGTACATGACTCAACCAACTCCACCTCAACCCCTTTTGTCAAATATTCAACTATTGTGATTATATATCTATTTCCCATTCGTTAGGATATTTGACGAAATGGGTTGACAAAGTTGATTTCCCAGATATAAAATGGTAAAAAAGGGTTCACCAAGTGCAAGGTTATCTCATATTTCCAAAATAGTTGACTCATCCATTGGAAAATATCACATTTTTAAAATTTTGACTGAAATTATTTGTGTAAAGTCGAGCACCAAAGGACAACTTGAAGAATATTCCTTGCAATCATGTTTGATTTATAATGGACACCCACGGGGCCAATTTTCTTCATCCATTATTCATTCACATTCATGCTCAATATCACATCTTCTTAATACATTTTCAAGTCCCAATTTGTATAAAAACCCACTCATTTGTGTGAATGGGGAAACCTTCATTGCAAATAATATTTTTATTTCATTCCAGAAGTTCTTCAAGTGCCTTCCCCTCCTATAAAAATTGGACTATGTCTGATAACATCTGAAGTGTGGCTACAACCCAAAACAAATGAGCATCTAGTAACACTTCATCGATCCTAATTGGGTATTCACTTGTTTCAAGTCAAGACAGGTGGTGAGGCCGGACAATATTTCTCCCCAATCGGAAAATTATGTCGAATTAAAATTCTTGGAATAATAATAGTCATCAACATACTATCCCTTGATGTAATGAATTTCTTACTAAATATTTTAGATCATGGTGGTTAGTATAAAATATAAATGGATTTTCTAACATATAGTGATAGAACTTTTGGAGATAAAATATCATCGCTAATCCTTCTCTTTCTATGTTTGAATAATTACAATTGGATGGTTGATCATGTCATCATCCGATTATGCCAATATTTCTTCGACTACCATGTTCAATGCACCGACATGAACATGAAACCTCTTTAAACAATCAAGATATCTTAATGAGGGTGTTTATACCAATTTTATTTTTAGCACTTTAAAAGATTCAGTTAACTCCCGACTCCATATAAATTCAACATATTTTCTAAGTAGCTCATCGATGGTAAAAGTGATGTCGGAATAATTACTTATGGATTTTCTGTAGTATTCAATGTGCCCCAAGAATATTTTAATTTTTTTTTTATTAATGGGGGGTTTCAAGTTTAGGATGACCTTTATTTTTTCCATATCTACTTTTATCCCATCCTTGCATACAACATGACTCAATATGATTCCAATAGGTGTGGCAAACATGCACTTCTTTATTTTTAAGGAAAGGTGGATATGTCAACACCTTTCTAGCATCATTCAAATCCATTGGATATGTTTTTTGAGAAGACTATAAATAGTCCAATAATCAAAGTACACATCTATCGTTTAATAAATGTATTCTTGGAATGCTTTCACCACAATTCTTGAAAAGTCTATTGGTACATTTTTTAGTCAAAAGGGCATAAATTTGTATGCAAAGGAGCCAAACTATGAGAGAAAGGATATTTTTTCTTGGTCTTCTCAACAATGGGTACTTTGTTATTCCCCAAAAATACATCAGTAAATGAGAAGAACTTATTCCATGCCACTTCATTGATTATAATTTTCATCATCGGATGGTGTTGGGAATAGGTCTGTAACTGTCATCTTATTCAGTCCTCGAAAGTAAATACATATTCTTAATTTCTTTGGATCATGCTGCAAGATACCAGATATATAAAATATGCATAACAGAAATGAAATGCTAGAAATGACAGAATAACAGTAAAATATCCAGCATAATCTTCACAATACACAGAAATGATATACGAA
>JZKD02S1200543.1:86958-113139 GCA_000966675.3 Picea glauca | reverse complement strand
TAGTTACTTGGATAGAATGTAATCCCAAGATATCTGGAAACTCATTAATTTTCCAACCATTCGAACTCCAACTCATCCTTCTAGAAGATTCCTTCTAGAAGGATCGAGAACTTATACATTTTCTCTCTTTAGAAACATTTCCACACCCTGACCATTAACACAGTGCGGAAATTCCGCAGTCAGACTGAATGCAGCCTGCGGAAATCAAGTATTTCCGCAGGACAATATATATGCAGCATGCGTACTATCTTCAAAAGTGCGATTTTGAGAAGCTGATAAGTGTAACTTTCTTCATGAAAATGATCTTAATGAAGAGTTAGATCTTCCATCACCATGTCATTATCATGTCATCATCTCAATAACCAAAAATGTGGATAACAATTACTCTTCTAGTGAACCGAAGTTCCTAGAGCATACCTTTATTCGTAAAATTGATCGTCCAGACCAAAAAAAGGGTAAACTACCATCGGACAGACGTGCCTTCAAATTTGAGTTTGGTGAGAGTGAAGGACAACAATATCGCTCGGAAATATTTTCATGTTTATAGAGTCTAAAAAAATATTAAATAAGACTCTAGAGGGATACTTTTCTCAGTTAATCCAAACAATATCGAAAAGCATAAATACAGTCTCATCGAATGTTGCTTTCATATTTCAAAATGAGCTTGAAAGAAAACAAAGCATGCTCATTTAGGAGTCCCAAGGGTGAGGCCAAGAATGATGGTGCATCAGATGAATGAGGCTCAATCTCATAATCATGAAAGGACTAACGAGGACTCCTGAGGCTATAGTCATTACAGACAACATGGATGCAACAATGCAACAAGGATCTACCTAGGGAATCCATGTAAAGGAAGGCTCTACCACCTAGTTATGACACTTATAGAGTAGCAATGAAGGTTATGTGTCACACTTCAGTGGGATCGATCCTATGTAAAAGAGGAAAAGAAAATGAGATGCAGAAAGCGGAGATGAAATCCTAACTTATATGCAAAAAGTTGGAAAAAATGACTTTTACCAAAGGATACCAAAGGTGACCCATCCCAAAAAGTTTACCAAACCAAAAGAAAAAGTGTATCATAACATCCAATAAGAAACTTGGAGTCGGAACCAAATAATTTTTGGGCCAGGAAAAACGACAAAGGGGGTCAAAAAAGTGGCAAAAAGGGGCCAAAAAAATCTATAAATAGAAGCTGACAACTCATTTTCACCATTGCATTTTGAAAATTGACCAAAAAGGATAAAAATCCACTTTGTTAAAGAAGTTAATTTTGAGACCTTCAGTGGATGAAACAAACTTTCTCTCGGACCAAGTAAGTACAAATGCATCCCTCTTGCATTTCAATTCTTTATTTATGCATTTCTTTTTTTTGAGGGGGCTCACTCTCCTAAATAGAGAGTACATGAGTGTACGTGGGATGTCCAAGGATAACCCACGTATGTACTCAGGTAGAAATCACTATGCCTGCATACATATGCGAATGAGGTCAAAATAGCCCACGTACACCCTCAAAAGCTTAGAAAAAAATTTCAAATGCAAGAGATAACTCCCTTTTATTTTCCATGGAACAGGATGTATGTCCCCTGGAGGGAGATGGAACATGAGGACATTGAAGTACTGGTTGAAGAGGAATTTATGTCCATTACTGCATTGAAACAATGTGGTCTATGGAAGTTCTTCTGATGTCCGTTTATGAGGGCACAACCCAGCCTATTGAACACCCTGATTGACTAATGAATCCATATGCAGAGGCCTTTATGATAGAGAGACAGCCGTTGACTCCAACGACTGAAGATATCTACTTCCTGACTAGCCTCTCGAGGAGAGGGGAACTAGTTAATCTACAGACATTTCCCCCTGGGCATTCTAACATTGAGTATTACATACGGATGTACTGTGAGGCTGGCACTAAGAAGGTAGGTTCTCAAGTGTTGATTCACAAGATCAAAAGCTTGACTCTACAAGTGATATTACTATTTATTGGGAAGATTACTGGATATGTAGCCCTTCACTAGGCTTCCCGGGAACACATGCATTATGATATTTAGTGTCAGGAGGCCCAAATTGTTTACTGGAGTATGAACATGCTCACATGAATGAAGAGACAAATGACAGAGTGTCGGTTATGCAGGAACAATAAATTCAGGTTTGGCACTATTTTATGCCCATTCTTCTTCTAGAGAGTGCCCAGCCTTAGTCCTAGAGAGACTATGGGGGGGCATGTGGCCTCCTTCCTAGCAGTATGCATATGGGCAACATTATTGCCACAACAGGGAGGAGGGAGGACCATAGAGGCCTTTGATGACACATTTTTGGACTGGTGGGCATGGAAGATTCCATTGATAGATGACTACCCCTATGCTGGAATCAAATTTTTCAAGGATCCGGACGTGCCCATGCCTCTTGGAGAGGAGCGAGGAGATATAGGTAACATGTTTTTAATGTTATTTAATTTTTAATTGTTTTTATATATATCATTTTTATGTGTGTACTAGAGTACTAAATTTTGTGTATATGTTATGTATAGATGTGGGACCAGTGTTTCTGACATACTTCACGAGGACTCAGTGACGTCCTCGACCAAAGGTGGGACTAGCAACAGCCAGTAGACCAGCAGTCGCAAGGGTACCTCCAGCCAGAGAGGCTGAGAGAGTTTTGAGACGGGTGGAGGGAAGCCTAATTGTGCTCACTCGCACAATACCCATAGCCAAGATCGAGGATCTCCCACCTTCTATGCAGCCTCATGTAGTTGGGGTGCCATGAACTTGGGTCCAACTCTTCCGACATTTATCCAACATCGTCATCCACTCTGGAGGGGCCAATAGGCCCCGAGCTTAGATAGGCTAGAAATTTATGTGTCGAGGGCATCATTATATATTTTTTGAGAGCATAAGCCCAATGATGTATACCGAAATTTATTTTTGAGGCGTTCATGCCCACCTATGTACTCATGAAACTTTTTGATACATATATATATTTACACATTATTCTTCTTATGGATCACATTTTTTTACAAATGTATGTACATGTGTATGTGTGTGCTTATTTTTATGTGTGTGCAACATGCCAATCTAATACTTGATTATCTAGAGTATTTTTCATATGATTAAATCCCCTAGGAACATGGATATACGTAATGTAATCAAAGTAATGTTCTAAGAGATGTACCCTAAGGAAACATTGGTGCAAAGTAGGATCATAAACGTGGTAAAGTCCATTTAACTAGGACACAACTAGCTAAGCATCTAAGTAGACCCGGAGGTGATAAATTCCATGAGAAAAAGTGTCATGAAGAAACTCTATCACTATGCTATACTCAGAGACATTGTTTGCAGCGTCACCTAGACAAATACCTCCGAAATATAGCAGTTGGCCTCCAGGTGTGAAAATCACCTAGGCTGCAGAAGAAATCCTCTGAGTGTGTCAGCTAGTGTCATCCACGAACCCAAAGAACACCTCTGATTCACTTGACATCTGCCACAGTGAAAAATAAGACATAAATAACTACATGTCCATAAAACAAAAAGACAAACAATTGTATAATAACTATACATATGTACAAAAAGTCATCTAGGCAACCAACCTAAGAGTAATACTTCTTGAGGTAGATCCCATTTATAGGCTCCATCGAGGAATTTCCTTCAAATTCAACCAGATGGTAAGCACCCTTATTTAATACCTCTTTCACAATTAATGGTCTGAACCACATGGATTTGAACTTGACTACCCCTAGGGGATCTTTGTCTTGATCATAGACCAAGACAATATCGCCTTCAAAGAAAATCCAAGGACAAATGGACCGATCCTATTGACACTTGAATCATTTCTTATGATCCTCGTTAGCTGAGGCTGCATCATGACACTACTCATCGAGATGCTCGAGATATAATAGGCGTTCCTCAAGCAGTGAAGTGTCCAACAATAATTGTACTACCAACTTTAAAGACGAGATCTAGCACTCAATAGGAAAGACTACTTTCATCTTGTATATGAGTTTAAAAGATGAGAAACTGGTGGCAGTCTTTACAGACATTTGGTAGGCCCATGGCGCTGAGTACAACATCAAATGACAGTTTGACTTGGCAGAATTAATATTTCACTGAAAAATAGTCTTGAGAGACTTATTCACAACTTCAACTTGACTATTCACTTGTGGGTAGTAAGGTGATCAATGTTCCTGCCTCAACCCAATATTTGATGTTAACTCAGTCATTGTTTTGTTTTGGAAGTGACTGCCATGGCCAGTGACAATCTCCTTCAGGATGCCAAACCTTGGTACTATCTAGTTAAAAATGAAAAGACTCGTTATTTCTCCATCATTGTTAAATGTTTCCATAGCCTCGACCCACTTTGTGAATTAGTCTACTGCTACGATGATGTAACGATGCCCCCTAGCTGAAGTCGGGTGGCATGTAGTAAATTCAATTCCCCACTTGGTGAAAAGGCCAACAACAATGACAGGAAACATGGGAGAACGATGTGCCTCCATCTTCCGATAGAATATCTAACATGGGTGGCACTTCTTGACCACCACAACACAATCCTTGATTAATGTAGGCCAAAAGTAACCGACACGTAGATTATTTTGGGTTGTTTCCAACCCATAAAAATGACCTCCACATGCTCCAGTGTGGAATTCATTCAGAATGATCTATGCTTCCTTGTGTATAAGGCACCGATGAAGAATGCAATCTACAACTCGGCGATACAAAGTCTCATCGAGTATGAGATAGTTTTGTTCATGATGGTGAATTTGTCAACACTCGTCGCAGGAAGCAGAAGAAGGGAACTTCAAAGTCTACATATAGAATAGTATATCTCCATACTAGGGGTCTAAAGGTGCGATTAGAAAAATATCTCCTTTGATATGCGATTCTTCGGGCATGGAATCACTAGACTCAACCAGAAGTTTTGAAATAAGTTCAGCAAAGACCAACGACCTTTTGGATTTCACGAAAACAAAATCCAAGTCAAATTTCTGGATGATTACAATCCATCTACTAATCTTTCTGCCAATGACCCATCGTGTCAACACATATTGGAAAAGGGTTCATAATGGCAATGAAAGTGGTCTTGTGAAGCATAATGTAATGACAGAACCATTGGACAACATGCACTGCTACCAAAGAAAGCTTCTCAACATGGGAATAGTTGAGTTCCGGCCCAAACAGGCCTCAGCTCAGGTAATAAATAACATGCTCCTCGAGTATATCATGCTCTTGAACCAAGACCATGTTGATGGTTGACTCTGCAATGGCCAAGTACAATAAGAAATATCTGTTATAATTGGGAGGTCGGAGCAGAGGGGCATATGTAAGGGCGTGTTTCAATTCTTCAAAAGAGCATTGAGTGGCTTCATCCCAACAGAATGGAACTCCATTTTTCAATAGATGCATAAACCCTTTAGCAATCTCAACATAATTCTTGACAAAACACCGAAGAAATTTCACTTTCCCCTATAATATTTGAAGTTGGGGTATTGTGCATGGGGGAGGCAATTGAACTATCACCTCAACCTTGATTGGATCGACCATGATCCTTGCTGTCGAAACAATGAAACCTAAGAGATGACCTGGCGTCACTCATAAACTGCACTTGTTAGGATTCAAGTGAATATGATAGTAGCAACATCGTTCAAATATTAGTGAGAGGTTTGCGGGATGATCAGATATCTTGTGAGAGCATGATGCTAGATCATCAAGATATGCCTTGACTATATATCTAAGGTCATGGAAAGTGAACAACATGGCCTGTTGAAAAGTGGCCCCAACATTCTTCAGGTTAAAAGGCATCTTATGATATTTGAATGTGCCCCAAGGACAAACAAAAGATATTTTATGTTGGCCTTCAGGTTTGATCTGAATCTGGTTATATCCTGAAAAACCATTCGTGAATGAAAAGACCTTGCATCCTATGAATTCATCGACAATCTGATCAATGAATGAGGTGGGAAAATTATCTATTGGACAAGCCTTGTTGAAGTCACATAATTCCATGCACGTGTGAATTGTACCATGTTTCTTGTTAATCAAAATAGGGTTTAACACCCATTCTGTCATTGGGGTAGATAAAATTGGCTTTAAGCAGTTTCTCTACTTCATCCTTAATTGTTCCCGCTTTTCGAGGATTTACCAAATGAAGCTTCTTTCAGACTGGCTTGGTGTCAGGATACGTCATTATATCATGTTCGACTATTCTTAGGTCTATTCCTAGCATTTCCTTCTAAGACCAGAAAAAAACATTGTGAAATTCTTTAAATAACTCTGTAAAAATTTGAATCTCTTCGGGGGAGTAGTCTACTCTGACAAAAATATTCTCCATGACACCAGGGGTTCTAGATATATCTATGGGAATCATTTCAGCAATACTCGTCATATTACCCTCAGAATAAATTGAGTGCATATCCATAGGATTAATAGGACAAGACCTATCTCCATTCACAGTCAAAACAAATTCAACTTCCTCTATTTTCCTTAACTCCGGGAGGAAGTAAGATCTATCATGGAGATCATCCCAGGGTCTGTCTGGACCAGTCAATGCCTCCAAAATATCCTTGTTAGAAGGAAATACTAGGTCTAAAGGATATATAGTGGAAAGATAACCTTGATCCCAAATAGGCTTGAGAACTGGATCTAACTCCTGTGCGGGAATCGGATCGGGGTCAACTGAAGCTTGTTGAACAATGTTGTACACAACTTAAGCTACGGACAAGGGCATAGCCATGCCATAATTCCATGTCCCTTCCATCAAAGATGATGGGTAAGGAAGATTCCACGGATAATGAAACTAAGTTGTTTGAAATGACTACATTTGAAAATTTTCATCCCTAGGATAGTCGAGGGTAGCCAATATAAGCTTGACATCGCTAGAAGATGGCAAGTAATCAAAAGTACCCATCAAAGATGGACACAAACCAACCCCTAAGTTGACAGTGTCAGGATGAGGGTTATCAATCATCGGGACCATGGATGCCCCCAATGAAGGGTTAGGATGGGAGAAATACAATTGGTCAATGGTCACAATATGGCCTTCATGTGGAAACAACAAGAGCCAAAAAACTGTAGCAACCACTGCATGCATTGCATAGGTCCAAATCCTTCCTAACAAAAGGTTGTAGTCGAGAGGCACGTAGATGAGTTCAACTTCGAAAGACATAGTCTTTCTTCCTAAATGCACGAGGAAATAAGGAATTATTCCATGTGGTATGAATGACTGACCATCAAACGCCCTTAGCAACATGGGTGACGAAGACAAATCAGGTTGGCCAATGGCCTTCCAACATACCAATGAAATCACGCAAGTTGAGGTGCCCTCTTCAACCATCGTACGAAAGATATTTCAAGTAAAATATTCCATGGTGTAAGCCACTATTATCTGTAGGGAAGCATGGTAAGGAAGACTAGGTTTCAAGTCGGTTGGATCGAGAACGATCACTCCCGGGTTACAAGTCTCGACAGATACCAAGGAAAATAACAGAGATTTTCTCTGTGAAGGGAAACTTTGGAGGACTTCCAAAGAAGACATCGCACAAAGGGTTTGTGCCAAATATTACACAACAGAGTAGCATCCCTTGCATTCATATTATGAGAAGATTTCTTGAACACACCTTTAGGGATGTGTGTCATTGTTTCTCCCATCGCTTCTCAATCTAGAGAGGAACCTATGGGTTTGTCTCTTATTTTTATTTTTCGATAGATTATGGCATTCCCTAATCTTAGGCTCTGGTTTCTATATGAGTGTTGGATTTAATCATGTATAAATTTCACAACCAGGTTATTATTGGTAGACGTGGGGAGACCCTGACTTCCCCCTTCCACGCTCGAGGATGTTGAAGCTTGCTCCATGTTTTTCCCATGTGGAAATGGGTTCATCATCATAGCAGTTTGTTTCTACACCAATATCTTTTGAGCTTCCACAAGTCGAGGGCACAGATGAGATGGGTGGTCCTTCGTGCAAAGGTTACACAGATACTTCGAATTTCTCTTCTTCATTTTCCCCCCACCAACATTTTTATTAGCCTTTTTGTCCCCTTTACCCTTCTTGTTTCGTTGTTTCTTCTTGCCTTCAGGATGTTGGTTGGCCTTCGGGTTCATCGACTGAACACTATGTATGTCTGATGTTTGGGTAGGAGAAAGAGTCGAACCAGAGGTCTGGTTGGCCACAGTCTGTTGTATCAAAAATTATTGCAATTGATTTGACAACAAACGAGTGGACTTTCCTTTTGTTGATCCCACAATACCATCGGCATGGGGTCCATAATTTTTCTTGGCCTTGTTGAGGATGGATCATGGCACATCTGGAAAAATCTCATAGAGCATGTTGGACTGAGAGTAGATTAGTTCAAGATGTTACGCTCTCATTATCGCCTCCTCCTCTGAAAACACTCCATAAATTTCTACATCCTTGGAGACACAAGGCACCAAAGACTTCAGGAACCACTCCAGTAAGAAATCCGGTGGGACCTAGACCTTAATCAAGCTCTTCTGACACCACCATTCTTGGATGTAATCATAGACATTATCGGACTTAGTCTACTCAAAGTTAGACAGCAATTCAGTGATGACATCGTATCTCATCGGTAACTAGAAATGGTTCAATAAGATCATCACCGAGTCATTAAAGTAAGAATACCTCAAGTGGTTGAGCTCAATGTACCATTTCATGGAACCTCGATAAGAGTGCATTGAAAAAGGTGCAACTAGACAGAGTCGTCTTGCATTGATTTTGACAAGCACCATAAGTGAAAGGTTTTCACATGATCACCTGGGTCCTCACCAAGATTTTCTTCAAATTTTGGTATATACGAGGGAAACTTAGTCGGCATAGGGGGCCAATGAGGATCATGAAAAATTGGGTTGTTGAGTAACCTTGACAAGTCTGGCATATGTAGCGTTGGGAGAAAAGGTAGTTTAGGTTGAGTACTATGTACAGGAAAAAGGGGGTCTGGATTTTGGCTGTCATCAGGTTGCTAGGAAAAGTTGGATTGTTGGCCAGCGTTCTGGTAGAAATTGTGGCCTTTCATTTTCTAGGATATCATAGACTGACTCCCATAGTTAGATGACATGGCTTGGGCGAGGATTGATCCCTGTATTGTGTTCCAAGGATTTTAGAATGGATGCCCCTAGCCGATTCGACGGGTATAGGTACTGAAACCTTCTCAAGGTTCCATTGAGCATGGAATGGGTTGCCCCCAACTGACATCCCTTGTGAGGGAAGTGATCCCTGCCAAGGATTCCAAATCCCCTGAGAGGAGAAAATTCATATACTTTCCCCTTGTGTAGGAATAGTACCCTGCACAGGGTTATGTTTCCCAAAACTGAGGTTTCCCCCAGTTGAGATGGTAGCTAAAGAAAAATCAGTGTTCCTAGACGCGTTGAACAAAGAGAATGGCATGGATCCCACTGGCATAGTGTACGATGAAGGTCATAAACTTCCTGCTCCAAACAAGTTGTAATTAGAATTCAACTTGATGGGTTGTTGGAAAGTACCACCGAGCGAGGGGGATGGAGGAGGCATATTACCCCCACCATAATGGATATCATTAAAGGGGATTGAATCTCCCCTAGTAAACCCTTACACAGGAGCGTTTGAGCTCCCTGCCCCCAGACCCATGGTATGTAAGGTGGAGTAGGTAAGGATTGAGTTCGAATCGAAGTCGGTCATCCCATATGATAATGGAGGGCTTGTCGCACTCTGCGTAAACGGAGTAGTGGTTGTCGTCAATGATGGTATCATACCACTGCTATAGGTAGAGGGAGTCAATAAAACTGTGGTCCTAACTGGAGAAGGTGGGTTAGGAGGAAAAATACCCCTTGTGGTAGTAGCCGAAATGGGAGTATGAGGGATCCCGGATGAAGTAGCAACATTTTCTTTCACGACTTCTTGTAAGAATAACTGGCGCTCGGAAGGTGTCACCTAAGGAGGGACAAGTTGTACTAAGATCAGCGCCAAAAAGTCATTAATTGAAGGGTTGGATGGATCGAGAGCTTCCAACCCATGGTAAAAAATAGTAGGTTCCTTTGAATTCAAATAATCTCCTCGTGGAGTAGGCTTGGGCACAATTTCCTTCAGCCTGGTCGCTTCGAACAACCCTTGTTTTTCAAGTCTTCGTCGTAACGGTGGAAGAGGAGGCTCCAATGCAACCGACGACAGGCCTTGAATCCTTCACAACCGACAAAGCTCTTGATCTTCCATTTTGTGGAAATATAAATCGACACAGTAAGGGTTTAACTAGTGTTTTAACATCAAGCACACACTAGAAAATTCCTATAATACAAATCAAGCAATCAACTATCTAGTAGGAAGAACAGTTATGGTAGTCAACACTAGAGAAACTAATTGGTCTAAGTCAAACTTGAACACGAAAGAACCCTCCAGGTATACTCTACGAATCATGACTCAAATTATGCCCTAGGTACCATGGTATACCCCCACAGTCACCCATGTAAGTCCCTAGAATATAGGAAACTAAGTTTTTAGCTCGCAGTCAGTCACCAGGCAGGCACAGTCGAAAGTCGTGTAGATCACAATGAGCAGGATAATAAGTCTGAGACCTATTAAGGGTATCAAAAGCAATTTATCTATAAGACAACATAGGATCTTGAACGGATTCGAGGTCCACGAAGCTCTGTAGAAAAATGTAGTCGATAGTACTCCCATGACAGATCTACAATATGTGTTCCCCACTACGTTTTGTTCAACTTTGGAGGGGTTATCTCCACTGCCTTTCCTCACATGACCTCGTGTTTAGACCTTGTGTTAGAGGGGGGTCCTGGATAAATTTTACGACACTAGAATTTAATACTCCCTAACTCTGACTCCAATGTTTTCTTAACGGCCTTGAAGAGTTTCCTCTCCATCCTAATTCAAGGCCCTAACCCTAAACTAGTTGGTTGAACCTACAAACGTAAAAAGTCTAGTTAATTTTAGATTATGCATTATTTTTAATAGCTTGATTTAATCATGGGATATGGCAGTGAAACTAGTGATTTTATAAGAGACGAAAAAGAGGATAAAAATATGAAACTTAAAAGAAAAATTACTTCTAATCATAAGAAAAGTTTTACAACCAACTCTTTGTAACCAACTTTTATTTAACGAACTTTTTCAAGATGTTGAAAAGAAAAACTAAAACATATTTTTACTTGACTACAAGTTACTTATGTTTCAGTAAATCAATAAAGAACTTTAAAAAAATAAACTCTTTTTCCTTTTTAGTAAATAACTAACTACTTTACCAAACTGAAAAGAAAATATATATTTTTTGAAATTGCTTTAAACAGAAAAACTGAAATAATTTTTTTTTCTTTTTTCAAAGAAAGTGAAAGGGGAAAAAAAAACACTAGAACATGACTAAAAATAGATCTTTGGCCCACTACAGATCGCAAAGAGTCACTCAAGAAAATAAGAAGGCAGATATATCTTTCAAAATCTTGCTTAAAACCCTTTCAAAAGTAAACACAAGAAACTCAAAAGACCAGTAAATTGAAATCTAACACAGGCCATGTATGTAAAACAAAGACTCTGGACTGATCCAAGAAAACCCTGAGAAGTGTAAACTTTAATCAGGAAAGAGGCCAACTCCCTCTTTTTCAAATATTTTCTTGAAACAGAGACGTGGGTTGTTGCATTAGTAGCTTGTGTATGTATATTAGTTGTTTACTAAGCAGAGAGTGTATGTACATGGGTTAACTCAAGACAGAGCACATACACCTCTCTATCTTTCCAAAAAATAAAATATTCGATAGACTCACAGGGTAGGTACAACTGGTATAACACCTAAAGGTGACCAGAATCCATTGTTAGAGTCAGAAAACTCGACAAAAAATTGAAAGGAAAACAAACAAATCAAACAACCCAAAATCCCCTAAAAATTCCTATAGGCCTCCTTAGTATGGTCGCCAGTTATGCTAGAGGGAAAAACACCCCCTTTAACTACACCAGGGTTCAAAATGTAGGAATATTGATTAACTATATAAAATTCAATTAATTCTCTATACTACCCCAAGCATACCAAAACACATATGAAGAAAGCAAAGAAAAAGGAGATCGGGTAACTATACCTCTAATCCCATGTCTGGTGATGATCTCCTTGCACTTGGAAGTTCCACCGACTGCACGCCTCCTCCCAAGGTTGACCTGCATCCAAATATTGACAAATAGAAAACTATACGAATGTTATTCCATATATAAGTTAGGGTTAGATGTTACAATCTCAAGCATAAAACAATAAAAGTATTCAAGACACCATCTTTTGGGACAAGACAATGTAATTATTTTAATAATAACACAAACATCATACCTTTACAATCTAAGTTGGCTATCATTCCATGAACCTGGTCTGTGATCCTCTTCACTAAGATCCAAGTGCACCTTATATGAACTTCTCCTCTCAACCTTATGATCTCTTCTAGGGAAGTGAATGGGTTAAATGGAGGAAGAAGGGGCTAATGAGGGAATGTTGAGACAATTCTCACAAAGGCAACAATATCTTGGGCAAGGAGGGGAAGTGAAATCAAGCAAAGTTTCACTGTTATTATTCTTAGATGTGAAATGAGACCCCGACACCTCCTTTTATATGTGAAAAGAATGGTTATTCGGTTGGGTGATGGGCTATAGTAGGTGGATTAGTTGGGAAACTACCAATAGTCTGTCAATTTCAATGAATTCCTTGCAACTTTTATTTTTTGAAACTTTTTCAAGTATACGCGGGTTGTAATGGTGTAGCATGCATATGTAAATGAGTTGTAGTGGTGCAGCAAGCGTATGTACGTGGGAAGTAATGGTACAGGGCACGTACATATTCTAAAAATTTGTTTTTTATGAACAACAACTTAGCATTGCTTTGGAAAAAAATGCAAGTAAGAGGGCCAAGGTCATGTATGCATGTGTAGAGAAATTTAGGGTTATAAAATTAGATGCTCTAAAGAAATCCTTGGTATCGATGCCTTTGTTGAAGCTTTCAGACTACATTAGATATTACTTGTTTTATATCATCGCGTCCAAAGGGACGGTTGGTATGGTTTTAGTTCAAGATGATGATGAGCTCTGTGAGCATGTCATCTACTACCTTAGTCAAAATTTAGTTGGTCTTGAACTCAAATAATCTCATGTTGAGAAGATAGCTTTGGCTTCCGTACATGTGGTTCAAAGGTTATGGCACTATATATTTCTTTGCAAAAATACCATAGTTTCTGAAGTCAATCCATTTCAATATGTCCTTAGTAGGCATATCATAGGGTGGAAATATAATGAATGGATTGTCATCTTGCAAGAGTTTGATCTCGATTGTGCTTCAGCAAAATCAAAGAAATCGTTATTTTTTGTTGAGTTAATATGAGACTTCCCTTGGTTAGATGAGGATATTATTCAAGTCGATTCATTTGTGTATGAACACATTTTCATTGTCTCATCTTTGGACCCCTAGTATGGAAAAATTTTGATCTATCTTCAAACCTTGAAGTTGTCTTAGTACCTTTCGAGAGACAATCAATGACATATATGGTATCAAGATAAGAACTACCATATCATCGATGACACATTTTATCACCGAGGGATAGATAATATATTTCTTCATTGCTTGACTCCCGAGGAGGTTGAGTCCATTCTTAATGACTGTCATAGTGGGGCTTATGGTGGTCATCTATCTAGGCTTGCAACAACCCAAAAGATTTTGCGATCCAGTTATTTTTGGCCATATATTTTTAAATATTGCGTCGAAGCGGTCAATAAGTGTCACCCTTTCCAAGTGTTCACTCGAAATATTCACTCGCATCCATCCTCCCTTCACCCGATCATTACCGTCGGTCCCTTCACCAAGTGGGGGGTGTATTTTGTGGATTGCAACCTGACTTCCATTGGGGGGTATCATCATATTATCGTGGTCATAGAATACTTTACTAAGTGGGCCAAGGCCATGACTACAATTAAATCTGATGGTAATATTATTTCATTTTTCATGTTCAATCAATTATAGCCCTATTCGAAATCTCGAGTGAGATTGTCACTAATCATGGAAGTCAATTTTAGAATGAAATGATGAAAGAATTAGCATCGAAACTAGATTTTAAACATAATCATTCTTCCCCTTAATACCCCTAGGAAGATGGACAAGTAGAGGTTGTGAACAAGTCTCTCGAGACCATTTTTCATAAAAGTGTGAGCTAGAGAAATTCTAATTGGCATCTCATGCTTTACCTGGCACTTTGGGCATCATGAACCTCAGTTAAGACTTATACTAGTTGTTCTCATTTTTAGTTAGTACACGATGTGGAGTCGATCCTACCTATTGAATGTGAAATCCCTTCTCTTAGATTGGCAAGTAAGCTCCTACCTGACACTTATAATCTCGGACAATGCCTCCTACACCTAGAGAGTCTAGATGAGAAACATTGAGATGCCTCTACGACTATCAAAGAAAATAAATGACGTGTCAAGGTCTAGTATGATAAGTCTAGTCTGTCCTCAATAGTACATTGAGGGTGACTTGGTCCTCTTGTATGACCAAGCCAAAGAACCGATGAGGGCAGGAAAGTTCAACCCCATGTGGCATGGTCCTTACATCGTGTGACATGTCTTATAAAAAGGATCCTATGAATTAAAATATTATGAAGGGAATATGTTAGTTGAGCCCAAAAATGGGCTCTAATTGAAAATATATTACGCTTTAGCCCCAATCTTGGGCATAACTCTTTGTATACTAGTGTATCTTAGTGTATATATCTTTTCCCTTTTGTCATTGGATTTCTTATCAATTTTTCCCTCGGTTAGCAAATGTCAACGGAGTCTTCAGTTTACTTAGGATTCGAAAACGCTGACAGTCATCATACACGAAACTTAGCTTCCTCCACTTGGGTTTTTTACTCACCCAAGGGTCAACTAGTGTCTTCAAGTGGCATTTGTCTAGGGCCATCAATGAATAATGTTGCTAAATATAGAATTGTTATAGAGATTTAAAGCGATGTCATTTCACATTGTATTTGTTCATTGGAAGTTCTCCTAGACTCCCAGTTAGTAGTATGTCAGTTGAATGGAAATTACCATGTGAGAGACCCTACTCTACTCCGACGATTCCTACGGGTACGAATTTTGGAACGACATTTTGATTTTATTACTTATAATCACACACCTCGAAGTTCTAATTATGTATCCAATGCATATGTTAATTATGTTTTATATTTCCATTTTTCAAATAACTAAAGTAAAGAAAACACATTCAATAATGTACACATTGTAATATAAGTAAATCTGAAGACCATTTTTTTTTTCCATTTCTCCAAAAATATGGTATTATGGTACAAAATTGGGGCTCACACCCTCAAAATACATATACAATAATCAATACAATAACCATGACATATACGCCTATGGCATTGTATGTGTTTCATGAT
Organism: Picea glauca; assembly: GCA_000966675.3. Taxonomy (NCBI): domain Eukaryota; kingdom Viridiplantae; phylum Streptophyta; class Pinopsida; order Pinales; family Pinaceae; genus Picea; species Picea glauca. The sequence continues at coordinate 97,750 of JZKD02S1200543.1, read as the reverse complement.
AGCTTAGTATTATGTTTGTGAGACGTCAAAAGAGTCACATCCAAGCATGGGCCACACCTACCACTTGTTGTTGCATCGCCTCCAAAAGATCCTTCACCTGAACCATGGGAATTCTTTGTGTCAAACAAGATAAGTTGCCCTGCATGTTTTGAAGCACTCTCTCAGCGTCTCCTCCCACTGGCTCATTCTCTCGGTGTCGTTTTCGATGTCATGGGAGTCCATATGGTCATCACGGACCCACATCCGCATAACAATACATGTTTTAATTTGTACTTGACATCATCCAAAAATATTTTTGTTTTTTCTTTTACAAAAATACAAAAAAAATGAAATATTTAAAAAAAAAATCATACCTATGTCTCTGTAGGTGGAACCTGGTGGTAATGGCATGTCTGGATATCCTATGAAGTCGATCCCTACATATGGGTAGTCATCCATAGCTATCACTTGTCTATGCCACCAGAAGAAAAACTCGCCATTGTAGGGTGTTGGTACCCCACCACCCCCTAACCTCCTCCTGACCTCGGTCCACCATGCCATGGCTAGATCATGAGGTCCATGGGGAAAAATATCGACTCTAGGACCCAAGCCTAGAACCTGCTTGAAGACAAAACCACATAATATAGACGCAAACCCAAATTTCTTCTTTCTACCTTGTTTGCAGTCTATCAACTAGCTCTTCATGTTTTCTAGCAATGAGGTGCACAAGTCATAAACCTTGGGTCGCAAGAACTCCACCAAGTAGAAAATAAGTGGCCTTGATTCCTAATGCAACAAGGCTGACCCTATAATTCATTCCAACACTAGGACAATGATCTTGAGACTAATGTTGTTGATCTCTCTGATCGACAGTTGGCTCCCTACCTTCTCGGTCCTTGCAACGTAGTGAGTGGCTATGTATTCCTCTATATTCATGCCACTCCCAGCTCCACAAGATTTGATGTTCACCACCTCACCCCAACGTGATAATCCTATCATAAAGTATATGTCCTCAAATGTAATCCTCAATGGTTTCCCATCAAGGTTGAAGGCCTCTGTATCTGGATCCCAGTAGTTTACCAGCATCTGGAGCAGTCTCACTTGAGCCTTCATTCCTTTAAGAGCCCAAAATTTATATAGCCCACATTTTATTAATTCCATTTGGGCCCATAGATATCTTTCTACTACATCATCAACCTCTTCATGCTCTCTTTATCTCCACTCTAGCACCATCCTGTGAGTTTAAAATCAAATTTTGAGTCAATATCATTTAAAAAGTTCAAATCATGGACTTGTACGTGAGTTGCAATTTACACAGTCGCGTCTAGGGTTGCATATATGTGGTCTGTTTTGATAACAGTCATGTATAGGTTTGTGTATACACGACCCGATGAATAACAACCCGCATACAACCTAGTTTCTAATTTACACCTTAAAATACTCAAAAATTGAAGCCTAAATTAAAATTGTAAATGAATAGAAATGAAGAGAAGGGAAAGAAGACTTGATCTAGACGGTTGTCCATTCCATCACTTGTAGCTCCTACAATTGGTAGATGAAGATCAGGGGGGATTTGGTCCAAAATGCACTATTTGGGTAAAAAATACAAATGGTATAGTAAAATTGGTTATTTTCACTATTTATAGAAAACATTACCCACTTTACATAGCTATTGCTAATATTTGGGCCTAGTGGACTAATGTTGCAGTGGATGGAGTTGATTTTGGTGGTTTTACCCAAGGATTCTTGCAGTTTCTACCGTCAAGTCACTCATTTGTGAATTTGTTAGGTATTTTAGTTGACCAACATATAGGATAGGTCATCACTCTATTTCTTAAACTTGCATTATCCTATAACTACAATTCATACGCCTTAGGTATGAACCCTTTTGTTAGCGACACAAAACCTAATTTATTCTACTAGAAGTGTCGTTATTGAATGGTAGATACTTACCAAACATGGGTGCCCTAGTTAGAACCTCTATGCCATCTAGTGCCCATGCAGAGGTTATTCCATAAAGATCGGGAGTCCTTTATAGTTCCAATATGAATTTACATTCGAACCTCATTTCTTACTCATAAGAATGCTAACCTATACCTATGGGACTCCCACGAGTCTTGTTTAATCTCTTTTCTGACTCTCTAAAAAAGTGAAAATATTGTTGAGTGAACTTGTCTCTTTCACACTCGTAAATTTGAATTGAAAGGATGTTTTTTTGGTGTAAGTTTAACCCTTTTTCAAATTAAGTAGACTAAATTTATAAAAAATGGCATTCTTTGGATTTAAGTTGTAATTGCATCTCATCCTCTTGCTTGCAGTATTGATCCTGTTGTTGGTTCCCTCTTTTGCATTATATGACTATTATCTCAAGCAGTTTGCATTATCAACCAAGTAGAGCCTTGTTTATATCCTTTGCAGCTTGTCACATTGTACCCTACAAGGAAACATTCCCTCAAGTGTCCATATCCTGCATGCACCTCCTTGCATTGAGAATAGGCATGTTCCACTACTGGAACCAGTTGCTTACTCGCAACCCTCTTTTCCTCTTTTGTATCATAGCATTCATTTTCCTATAAAAACAAAAAACACATATGGGCGGGAAAAGAATATTATCTCATGTTGGGAGAATTTGTTTCGCCTTTGAACATAACACAAAATTTTCAGTCCACTTGTCATCCAAATTTTTGGTTTAGCATGACCTTAGGAATCTCATCTCATTAATTAGAGTTTACTCCTTCGACTAGTTAATATTCCAGTCCTTATGGAGAGTTTGATTGGTGCCTATTGCATCACAAAGTTTCATCATTAAGTCTATGCTACCAGAGTCTTCCATATGTCTCATGCTCTTATTCAAAGGATTTATATCAGCCCGTGTTGGCCATTTCTCAGAAATCTTGAATTTTCATGTTGGACATACCCTTAGTGTGTCTCAGAGTTACATGAATTTGTTGTCCTATTGTGCACCCTAGTCCTACTTTCATTATGGGTAGGTAACATTGAACCAAATAGTCCACATCTCCTCATTGGTCACTGAATTGGGGGTTCCCCTTGTGTTCGATGACAAGAAATATATTCACACATTGGGATTGGTATAGTGTCTTGGATTCCATCATCCTTATTGGTGGTTTCCTCGACTTTGTTGGAAGTTTTCCTTATTGTCTTTTATTCATAGGGTCTTTTTTGTACACTTATTGCATCTGGTGCATGTGAAGGACACATAGGTTTGTTGGTTCATGAACAATTTCTTCATCCAAGTTCCTCCAAATCATCAAGCTACTACTTTGAAACTCATGCTAACTGATGAGAGATGCCTCAATTCTCTCCTTTCAGGGAGTCTCCTTCCATCGAATCTAGCCCATTTATTCTAGAAATGAGACCTAGAATCCTATGAGTACCTAGAGGCTTGCAGTCATTAGTGGCAGGTTCTCTTGTCGTCGATAGTTGGGAATACATCAATGTCTCCTGATCAATGGATTCTTTAAGTGTTCGACATCAACTCCTTTATTCACACTTGTAAGAATGGACTCAGTTCCTTGATACCTACTTTTATTATCGGTGGGTTGTATCATGTTTGTTAAAGCTATACCATAATGAATGGTAATCAAGCAAAGTTTCATTGTGTTTGACCTCAACTCCTTTATTCACATGATGTATACTTTCAACTTTGGCAGATCATGTAGAAGACTTGAAGATATCAATTTATAATCACATCTTTCCTAAGTTGTTGCTATCATTTCATTGGACCAGACCCTATATTACTTCAGTGATCATGGGAGATAATATTATACTCCATTGTATACAGATATCTTCATATTGACTTTGAGACTAGTTTTCACTGGGCCTTGTTCATGACTATGACATCCTATGGCATGCATCCACCTTTGTATTTCTTATTCATGGCCATGAACAACTGCTTGGTATATTTCTACATGGTTCTACAGTGTAATTCAAATTGGAATGCATGTGTACAAATTCATTGTGGATTGTAATATTCTTATGAGAACTAGTTCATCCAGTTGGTTCTACATTACTCCACTTTTGGGAATTATAATGTATTTTGACCATCATAGATACTCCTGTAACCTCACACAATAGGGGGCATCTATTATAGCAATATTTCCCTCACCCCATGCAACTTTCTCAGAAGGCCTTTTCCATTTTCCTATGTCGACTTGAAGTCCCTTTTTGCAATTCCTAGAGATAAAAAACGCATTTTTCCACATATACGCGATCTAACATCTATACAACATGTGTGTACGCAATTTGCACCATTACAGCCCACGTACAATAGGTTTTGTTCCCAAAATTAAAATTGGTGTCAGTTTTCCATGTCATGTCACGAGATCCATGATCCTTAACCTTCCATATACTGGAAACATTATGAATCATCACTTCAATTCCATTTGAAGGCTATAAATGGACCATATCCAAGCTTTGCAAAAGGGGAGAAGAATTCAAGTTTGAGAGAAAATTTTCTCTGGAGAAATTATTCACTTCATATTGAGTCTGAATCCCTTTGTCCTTTTAAGTCTGAACACATTGTTTAGCCCCCAAGATCTTCCCTATTTGATGGAGAACCTTTTTTATCTCTTACATGATATTTCCTTTGGTGGAGGATTGAAGTGGTGGAGGCCCAACTGGAAGGGACTTATTTTATTAGTTTCGAACATGTTGACACAGAAGTTTGTCATTCATACACTTCTGTTGATTACATTTTAATAGAAATACTCTTTTCTCATCCAATTAATGTCTTGCAAATATTTGAATTGTTATTCCATGGGAATATTTGTTATGAATATTGATGGATTATGCTATTGTATGTGATAAATTTATATATTATCAGCATATTCTTTCGTATCTTAGTTTTTGAGGACAAGTTGCAGGTATATATCTTTGGGTCAAGTGGTCAACGATGGACTTCATCGAACATCTAGACGAGGTAGGCTCTTTATCTTGTCTTGTTAGCATGTTTGTTTATATGGCATACTTGAGATTATAGTTGATTTCTATAGTCATTTCCATCTGTTGTAGCTTACCCCATACCATATAGTTATTTTCCTCGTAACAGTTTTGAAGGATGTTTCTACATCCGGGGTAACATCTAAAGAGGAAGTTATTTTCAAAGCCCGACAATTAGACCTCATATATGCTCAATCTGGGATGTTATAAGAAATTATTCTTGACACACCGAGGTCAAATTATGACCCTAAAAAATATCTTGGGCCTCATGCTGGTGATGAACCAGTTGAAAGAGTTATCTCTAAGATAGTCTGTAGTAGGACAAGCTTTACGTTCTTCTTCCACTCCCACTCATTCGGCAGATGTGCATTATGTACAATCGTCAACCAACCCAAATGGTAACCAACAACCAGGAGCGAATACAAAGAAGGATGTGGTAATAATCGTTAGGGTGGGAGAAATATTAATAATAAACCCAAGGACAACGCTAACAATGATAGATTGAATAAAAATGTTGGTGAGGGAAAGAAATAAAAACAAAAGGTGAAGTTTCCTTATAAAATTTGTACATATGATCACCTTACCCACTTATGCCCCAAAATTGAGGAAGTCATGAGGCTCTTATCTCAAGCACTCATTGTACTGACCAATCCATTTATTCATAATTAGCACATGACCTCGAGCTCTTCTAATGCCATAAATGCGTTGAGTGGGAATCAAAACCCCCAGGTGCATGAAGGTGACCATCTATATGTAAATATGGTCAAGTCTCAGATTAATGTAGCCACTCAATCTCATGATTATAGTTCTTCACAAACTATTCCAGGTCCAGAGTCTCCACCTCCTCAAAAAACACCTTTGCAGATCGAAAATCCATAGCCTCCGACCCAGATTCTGAAAGGAGTACTAAAATGTTTTTCTTGCAACCCTAATGCTAGAGTTTCCCAGAAATATTTGATTGTCAAACATCTGGTTCAAAACCCTTGTGTGATGTCATCTTTGGAGGTGCTCCATACATGTCCTTCATAGAGGAATTCCTCATTATCTGCATTCGGATATCTAGACCCATGTGGCTCTAAGGTTATCAAGTTTGACATCACATATGTTAATCCTAAGTTTCCTTACCATGTGGCGTTTCAAATCCATGTGGATTACTTGAAGCATACCATCAAATGTATTGTTATTGATGAAGGTGTTACAATGTGTGTGATGTCCCTAACCTATTAGAAATCCATTGGCTCTCCAACCCTCTCTCAATCTCTGACTATGTTGACTGCATTTGATGGGTGTTTTTTCCATCCCCACATAATTATACCCTCCTTTTTGGTCCAGTTAGGTGGAAAGACAATGGAGGTGGATGTCTAGGTGGTTGATGTTCCCCTTGACTATAATTTATTACTAGGGTATAATTGGACTTATGTTATGAATGTAGTTGTATCGTCTCTTTTCTGCACTTTATGTTTTCCTCACAAAGGGGAAATCATGTTGATTGATCAATTAGCCTTTGTGCATGCTAGTCCCAATGCATCACTTGGACCTTCTATCCTAGTGATTGACAATTATCATCCAAAAACTGAGGATATTGGTGTCAGAATGTATTCCTTCCTCTTGGATACCTTTGATTTTGTGTCACCAATTCATCACATTTATACCATGTCCAGTAGGTCTTCTTCATCAATGAGGTATGTTCCTTTTTGTACTTCATATTTCAATGATCCTTGGACCTGACCTTCCCTGAACATGTCTTGTGAAGGTCAGTCACATATTGGAATGGAAATCCCACTGTTAGAAGAAGAGATAGTGTATCAAGTTGTTCTTGACTCTACTATTGACCATGATCCTGTCTCCTCGCAAATGGATGAGGAGGATCTTGTTCTCCAGTCCATATGGGCCACCTCATCATATTTCTCACATGATTTCATCAATGACACTTTACCTTCAGATGAATCCATCCTAGAGGCCATGAATGGTCCTGATAGGCCATGGGACAATATCATCGCTCTTACTTCCTCCTAGAGATTATTAGGATCGAACATGACGATTTTATATCTACCTTGATTGATATGGCCGGTCACGTCATGGTTCCACTAGATATGCATGAAATTTATGCCAAAGGAAACATGGAGAATATCTCTCCTACTTTCATTATCAACATCTTTCGAATTCCTGGCAAAATTGAAAATGTATATATTGGTGCGGATTGTTCGCCTGAAGCAATTCATATCTACATCGATCTCTTCAAATAATTTCATGATGTATTTGCTTGGTCGTATGAAGAGATGTCAGAAATTGACCATCGCATTTTTTAACATGAGATCAAGACTTATCTGGATGCTAGACCTATTCAAAAATGTCTTAGAGTTGTTAATCTTAGGAAGTCCCCTGCTGCTAAGGCAGAGGTAAAGAAACTACTTAATGTTGGTTTCATCTACCCAGTTCCCTTGACTGAATGGGTATCCAACCTCGTTCTCATGAATAAGAAATAAGGAACCATCCATGTGTATAAGGATTTTTGAGACCTTAATAAGGCTTGTCCTAAAGACAACTTCTCGACAACTTTCATTGATCAAATTCTCGATGAGTGTGCGGGAAGTGAGGTTTTTTCTTTTATGGATGGATTTTCAGGATATAATCAAATTCAGATCAAATCCTAGGATCAACATAAGATGGAATTTATTTGTCCTTGGGGTACTTTTTCATACTAGAAAATGCCTTTGGGCCTTAAAAACTCCAGAGCAACCTTCCAATGAGCCAGGACCTTTGATTGATCTCAAGCATATTGTCGAAGCTTACCTTGATGATCTCACTGCTCACTCTCGCAAGAGAATAGATCACTTTACCCACCTTCAACTAGTATTTGAGATATTTCATTATTATCGCATCTATTTAAACCCTCACAAGTGAATCTTCTGCATTAGTTCTGGTCATCTTTTAGGATTATTAGTCTCTGAGCATGGGATCATGGTGGATCCTATGAAGGTTGAGGAAATACTTTGACTGACTCCTTCGCACAACATTCATGAAATTCAAGGATTATAGGGGAAGGATAACTTCTTACATCAGTTTATAGTAAACTATAACAATATAACTAAGGTTTTCATGCATCTCTTGAAGAAGGACACTAACTTTGTATGGGATGAGCGAGACCAGGAATCCTTTGATGCTCTTAAGAAATCCTTGGTATCGATGCCTCTATTGAAGCCTTCGGACTACAATAGAGATTATTTTCTTTATATGCCCGCGTTCGAAGGGATGATTGGTATGGTTCTGGTTTAGGAATATGATGATATCCATGCGTACGTTGTCTACTATCTTAGTCAAAACTTAGTTGGCCCTGAAATTAAGTACTCTCACGTTGAGAAGCTAGGCTTGGTTGTTGTACACGTGGTTCAAAGATTATGAAATTATATATTGCTTTGAAAAACTACCATATTTTCTGTGTTCAATCCATTTCAATACGTCCTTACTAGGTGTATCATAGGGGGGAAATACAATGAGTGGATTTTTATTCTGCAAGAATTTGACCTCGATTTTGCTATAGCAAAATCTAAGAAATCGCTAGTTTTTTATTTTATTTGATATCATACTTCTCTCAACTGGATGAGGACGTCATTCATGAAGATTCACTCATGGATGAACATATTTTCCTTATCTTTTATTCGGACCCATGTTATGGAGACATTTTTATTTATCCTCAAACCTTGAAGTTCTCTCAGCATCTGTCAAGAGACGATCAACGACACAAATGACATCAAGCTAAAAACTACCTTATCATCGACGATACTTTGTATTGTCGAGGAGTGGATAATATCTTGCATCATTTCTTGAATCATGAATAAGTTGAGTCCATTCTTAATGAATTTCATAGTGGGGCTTGTGGTGGTCATCTATATGGGCTTGCGACAACCCAAAAAATATTGAGAGCTGGTTATTTTTTGTCATCAATTTTTAAAGATTGCATTGAAGCGATCAAGAAGTGCCACCCTTGCTAGGTGTTCACTTGGAAAATGCACTCGCATCTAGTCCCTCTTCACCTAGTCATCACCATCGGTCCGTTCACCAAGTGGGGGGTGGATTTTATGGATTGTAACCCAGCTTTGGCTGGGGGGAATCAACATATTATCATGGCCATAAACTACTTCACTAAATGGGTAGAGGCCATGCCTACCATTAAATCTAATGGTAAGACTGCAACATTTTTCATGCCCAACCAAATTATAGCCCAGTTCAGAATCCCAAGAGAGATTGTCACTAATCATGGCAGTCACTTTCATAATGAAATGATGAAAGAGTTAGCATCAAAACTGGGTTTTAAGAATGGTCATTATTTCCCTTATTATACCCAGGAAAATGGACAAGTAGAGGCTATGAACAAATCTCTCAAGACCATATTGCAAAAAAATGTCAGCTAGAAAAAATATGACTAGAATCTAATGCTTTACCCTATGCTTTGGTCATACTAAACCTCGGTTAAGACTTCCAATGGTTTTTCTCCTTTTCAGTTAGTACATAGTGTGGAGTCAATCTTTCTTATTGAATGTGAAATCCCTTCCCTTAGACTGGTTGTTAAGATCCTACCTAACACTTATGATATCAAAGAATGCCTCATACACCTAGAGACTGATGTAAGGCAAGTTCAACCCAATGTAGCACAGTCCTTATATCGTGCGACGTGTTTTAGAAAAAGGAGATACAAATTGGAAGATTATGAAGGGAATATGTTGGTTGAGCCCAGAAATTGGATCTAATTGAAAATATATTATGCTTGAGCCCCAAATCTTGCGTGTGACTATGTAACACACCCACTATCATAATTTAAAAAAAAAGAAAAACAATTATGGGTTAGTCTCCCACAAATGAGGAATCTCTAGAAACCTGCATTAGAGGAATGCCAATCCCTGGTTCAATATCAGGATTCGGGGTATCTTCTATCAGGGTTTTTACACCCACGGTGTTTTGGAAACTGCAATCACTGATCTCCGATCTCCGATTCACTCCTTGGTTGCCTCAGACCCCACTGGACTAAGCCCTTGGTCCACACGACCGGTTCCTATACGACCATCGCGACGACTTCTCATCGGGGTTTTGGAGTTTGCGGTGCGGGGGTGCACATGTACCCGGAACTCCTGATCTTTCGATCCCCGATGTGCTCCTAGCATAAAGGCTCTCCAGGCTAAGTATTGGTTAATACGAACACACCTTCACTAGAACACAGCCTTAAATCCTGTCGAGGTTTAGAGCCTCTCAAATTGAGGATGCACAAGTCCCCTGGACACTTGACGCACCTTTACACTGGCTAGCCCCCTTGGCTATACAATGGTCCATGTGACCACTTACCATATGACCACCACCGTACAACCTTCCATCGGGATTTCGATATTTGCAATGACACAAAACACATATCCCCGAGACTCGCGATTTCCCGATGGATCACAAACTCCGATGGATTTGACTCCTGGACAGGACTTCCTCCAACGTTGTACATCTCTACCACGTGTCCACTGAACCGACGGTCCCGATCTTGTCAGTAAATCGCAGATCGCGATTCCGTGTGGCAAGAGTTCTATGTATTCGAAAACTCCGATATGCTGAACCCCGACTATTCTAGATCCACGGACACGCATCCCTCAAATGATGGACGGTCCTGATTACCCTTCGTTGTTTCGGGGTTTTCAATACCAGGATGCCTATGTCTTCAGAATTCTCGATTTTTCCGATGGGACCAAACACCGATGGTTCTCGATGGTTGCCACCTGTCCCACAGATGGATGGTTCAGATTGTATCGAAAAATCGTGTATCGTGATTCCACTGTGCACGAGTTGCACGACTCCGGAAATCCCAATATTTCGAATT
>JZKD02S1200543.1:11471-25863 GCA_000966675.3 Picea glauca | reverse complement strand
TTCAATAGTTTTCTTAGATTCTGGTTGACCATGATTCCTTCCTTTGAGTACTTCTGCATAACTCTTTCAATTTTCTTCATTCTTATTTTCTAGCAACATAGAGTGATTCTCTTCATTCTCTACAACTAATGTGGATGTTTCTGTCTCTTCAACGTTCTTGTTGAGCTTGACGATTTTGACTCTTAGTGTGACAACATATTCTTCAAGATTCTCAACCTCTTCTTCTTTCTTCATTATCTGAGACTTCATGACCTCGTATGTTCTCTTTGCTTCTTCAAGTTGGATTTTCAATGTAATTATTTCTTCTTCCAATCTTCTCTCTTCTTGACCAAACTCTTCCTCAAGTTGGTTTAAGTCATTGGTTCTTCCCTTCAGATGATCCATCAATATCTTTTCTCTCTTTTTTTCTTCTTCCTTTTGTTCTGCTATGTTGGCTTCTAAACATTTCTTTTGATATTCTAGAGTTTCTACAATTCTTCTGGCCTCTTCTAGTTGAGATCTTAAATTCTTGATGACCTGTTGATCTTTTCCGAAACATTGAACACTTTTCTTTTGTTTCATCAATTCTTTCTTGGATGACTTGTTTTCTTCTCTTTATTTCCTTAGACATTTAATTGCACTTATCAATTTTTATCTGTAATCAACTTTTTCTTCATTGTACTCTTTTGAATCTAAATCTGTCTGACATTATGAGCATCTTTCTTCGTGTTATGTATCTGCATCTTCTTTGACATTTTCTTAATCTGCGATGGGTGAAGAATATATGTCATGTAACTTATCCCAAATTTCTTTTATTGATGAACATTTACCAACCTTTTCTCTTATCGGTTTAGGTAATCCTTCCTAGATGAAATCCATTGTTATTTTGTTATTTTTTCTTCAATTCCTTCTTGGTTGCAGTCTTTTCCCTTTTTGAACTATCATATCTTGTAACGACTGATAGCCAAATATAATGTCCCTGTGCCTATAAAAATACTTTCCTCCTTCTGCTCCACATCTCATACTTAAAACCATTATGACCATTAAACATTGGTACTCCATTCTCAGAATAATCCATGATCTCCTTCCATTGGTTAAACTATTTCTTGAAGGAACCTCACTCTGATACCAATTGTTGGATTATTGAGAGAGGGTGTGAATCAGTAATAGAGCAATTTAATACTTTTTAACCATATATTCCAAGTGTTATATCAATGTAGAATTATCATCCAATAACTGAAAATTAAATAAGAAATGAACAAATGAACAATCATACACATACATAGTACACCAGTGTTTTGCGTGGAAACCTAAAGTGGGAGAAAACCACAGAATGCTTTTTCTTATATGTCTTGAAGAATTACATTCATTGGAAGCACCAACTTCCTTTGCTTTCCAGCTACAACTAGAAGGAGACTCCAACCCCCTAGTTTATTAGGCTACAACCTGAGGAAATCTCCAACTCCCCAATTATCTGACTACAACCAGAAGGAGGCTACAACCCCCTATGTTCTCTAGCTAAAACCAAAAGGTGGATACAACCACCTATCCTTGCCCCGTCCAATCGCCCTAATGTATAAGTAGAATGATGGAACCACTGCCACACTATCACTATGAGATATATTGTTGTAAACTTGTACCAATCAACCTGTACCAATAACCTGAACCATCCATCAACCACGCATCAACTTGTACCAATAACCTGAACCATCCATCAACCATGCATCAACCTGTACCTCAACCTGTAATCAACCTGTACCATAAACAAGTGCAACAACCATGCACCAACCTGTACCAACCAACCTGTAATCAACATCTACCATAAATAAGTACATCAACCATGCACCAACCTGTACCTTAACTTGCACCATGAACAAGTGCATCAACCATGCACCAAACCTGTAAAAATAACCTGTCACAACAGCTTGTCACAAAAAATTGTCCAAACAACCTGTTATCACCATATAATTCCTATATGGTATCCGAGTTTCAGAATTTTAATGAAGGATTAAATCGCCACAAAGTTGTGATAATTTGGAGGACCTGACTATACCTGGAAGCGTATGGACGAAACAGTGGATATACAAAGAGTAAAACTAAATAGACCGTTGATCTCAAAAGTGGCCTGGATAAATGACTGATATGCATATCGAAGAGGTAACTAGCACGAAGATTAAGTGGTCGAGGGCGGGCCGGGGAAAACCGTCACGGTTTTTTGCAGGATGTGTGGCGCCCTAAGAAGTACATCGGAGAAGAGGGTTGTCTGACCAAAATCAACTTTTTTCAACCTCCGATGACATATTTTTCAAGCAAGATGGAGACCATAGATCTTGAAGTGACCCGGATCAATGATCGAGGTGCATTTCAATGTTTGAAGTAGCAAGAGAATTAGCTGACAGAGGATGAACCGCAGAAAACTTCCCTATTTTAAATCATGGACACATGGCATCCTTAGAGACACATCGGGACAAAGGGCGGTTCATCCAAAACCATTTTTCTCCAAACCCCGATGGCAATAGATGCCTATAAAAGGGGGAAACCTGAGCATTATTCTATGACAATTTGAATCATTCAAATGTTCAGAAATTTGGCACAAAGGTTCCATTCAATTTTTGAAGTTCATAACCGAACCAGACTAGTTTTCTCATCGCTTATCAAGTATTCTTCACCATGGATGCCAATCCTGTTGTTTTATCCATGAGTGAACCAGATATTTCCTCCAGGGAGGAATCCCTAATTGACAGATATTTTGACGTTTTCGACACAGAGACAATGGTCTCACCCATTTCTATGTCTAAAGAGAATTTGTTGAAAAACACTAAATTCTGCATACCCTTTCTTGAAGTGGCTCAAGCCTCCTTCGCCCCTTATGTCATAGAAACAATCTTCCCTTTCCATGAATTTGTAAATTGGTGTGCAGAGTGATATTCCCAGGGAGAAAGAGTCATCTTAAATAAATTAGGGTCATAAGTTCTATGTAAAGTAGATGGTCCATCGCTTTGACATTCTCTCAATATACAACACGCCTCCCCCACAGTGTCAGAACCCTTCTAGGAACAGAGAATGATTAAAATTTATAGAGAATGTGTGCCCGAGGTAAAAACCTTGTTTCTGCAAACCATAGTCAAGCCTAAACATTATTCATAGAGTCTATCCTTGCCTGTTAGTATAAGCATCATGATCTTCAAAGTCTAGTGGGTTTGTTCTCTGCTGAGTCAAATTCTAGGTCTAGACAATGACAAGTTTGTGGTAGAGGTTATGTTAGGGTTCCTGTTTATTTTCTTCCTATCTGGGCAGTCAGTCTGTCTCAGTTTTGATGAATTTATTGTGTAAAATATACATCAACGGCTGGTTAATTTCATCTCGTTAAGACATTTCAGATACTACTCTCACCTATTGAGAATTATTTTGGGATCTAAAAACACCGAGCTTCCTGAGGCTGCATTTATTTTGACCGAGTGTAAAACGATCACCATGCTCATCTTCATCAACAAGATCATGTCTAGGATATACATCCTCATTTTTGGTTTAGATCTGCCAAGAGTCCTAGAAATAATGAAGAGTTCATTATAGCCGAGTCTAGAGAACATGATGGGAGACTGGATGCTTTTCACTCATTCCACCGTGATTTGGGTATACATATGCCAGGAAGGACCTCACCTTTTACCAGTTTTTCTAACTCCCAAGATATTTTCTTTGGAATTTATAAGACAAAGGGTCATCTCAAAGACTGAGCATTTCCTCAAAGCTCACAAGACTTCTAATTTGAAATTCCTATTCATGGTAGGTCCCTTTGTGATGAAGAGAAATTATTTTTTTCCTCAGATTCAATCCAAACTCAATGAATTTGGGTTCACATAGTTTCAAGGAAGAATATATGATCCACATCAGATTATATCAAAGAGGAGATTGGCAAGCAGATAAGGCCCTTATGAGAACGAGCACATTGAAGGATTAGATAAGTTGGACAATCTAGAGACTTGTATAGAGATGGAGGTCATCATGCACCATGATCAAACAAAACAAACAAAGATTCCTCTTCAGCAAAGCTCAACACAAAAACTCTCACCCAGGTTGATTGTCAAATCTCCTAAAATGCGTATCTTCAATAAGAGAAGTAGTTCAGAAGCCCTACGAGATAGTAGCCACCAAGACACCCTCAAGAAAATGAGAGCCACATCACCCTCTCCAGTTATTGACTTGGAAGAGGAAGAACATAAAGGAAAGATGTGCATGGAGATGGCAGAGACTATGGCCCAGAATGAAGAAATCAATCCAGAAAACAAGCCACGGAACAAAGACAACATGAAGGTTTTCAGCAGCAGAAAACACATATTCAGCCAGACTCCTGGCACAGTTTATCAATCTAAGGAGGACTTATTAAATCAGTATGCCATGAAAGGTAGTATGGCCAATACTAAAAGAAGGGATATTTTTCCCGAAGTAGAAGGGACATCCCAGTGTAAAGCTCACCTACTCTCAGTCAAAGATGTCAAGAAAAAGACATTCAACATTGCAGTGGCCGATAACAATAAGGTATCTGAGTTCAAGGTACACCATGAAAACATCGGTGCCCTTGATAAAGTAAAATTCTACAAAAATGTTAGTGATATGTTGTATGTTGATTACCTAAGCTTAGCTCTCAAGGTTGCAAGATTGATAACACATGCATTGAAAATAGATGGGCAACTGAAACAAGAGAAGG
Source organism: Picea glauca (assembly GCA_000966675.3). Classification (NCBI taxonomy): domain Eukaryota; kingdom Viridiplantae; phylum Streptophyta; class Pinopsida; order Pinales; family Pinaceae; genus Picea; species Picea glauca. The sequence continues at coordinate 21,179 of JZKD02S1200543.1, read as the reverse complement.
TGTCCAGAAAAGCTTGGATGATGTAGGTAAAGAGATTAGAGTCTGAAGGTCCACAGGGGGTGAAAGATTCTCTAGATGAAAAGGACAAAATGATCGAAAGCTTAAAGAAAATTTTGAAGATGTCACCTACAGACCATCCACAGACAGCATAATTAATTTCTTTGGAGCAGGACAAGGAAACCTTCAGACAAGAGGAACTAGACTACAAGGCTAAAGTATTGCAATTGGAGAAAGAGAAAGCAATTTGGTCACAAATCCAGGGAATGACATCAGATATGGAAATTATTGTGCCTGCTAATGTAGAGGCTAGATCAAGCATTGAGGGATTAGTTCAGGCTATGTCCCAGGTGATCTTGAAAACAAGTAAGATCAAGAGTCTCAAATAAAACTTAGAAAATTTGAAACAGGAGATGAAGGTGAAGGATGAGAAAATTGCTCGACTCCACAGAGAGAACCAAGACCTGCAGGAAAGAGTGAACAAGATAAAAACTAGATTGAAGGGAAAAATGCTATTGTAGGGAGACAAACATGTAATATGGGATGTGATTGTTGCGAAGGTTGCTAATTTTAGAAGTTATATTAATTTTATCAACGACAAAGACAACATGGCTACTACAGCTCGGAACAGATGCACTGTTGTAAATGAAGTGTTAGCAAAGAATCCCTTGGAATGGGCCAAAAATGTCATCGACCTACTAAATGCTATACCAACTATTGATCTTCAGACCATCGGTGTGAAATATTGATCTAGGTGGATATCGGTGGCCACCCACCTTTTCCAACTGGCTCAAAACAACTTTCTGGCAATTTTGGCAATTTACTATTTTTAGCAGGTTTTAACTTTCGGGGCAATTTTGAGGGCCTAAATGAAGGTTTTTTGAGATCGAGTTTCTCCATGATATACAAAGGCATGATTTATCCCCCAAAATGAATCTCCTCAACAATACCTTTCCAACGAGCTATCATACGCCTAAAACAGAGATCGTATGCAAACGTTACGGCCTCGGGAAGTTGATGTACTAACTTACCCAAACGGGGCCCACATGACTTTTGGCGCTTCATCTACTAGGGTTAGGTTTTTGGATGTCTAGGAATTTTGGCATTCCCATTTAGTGTAAAAGGGCCTTCAGAGCCTCATTGTAATCATCTTCTTGCGAATGCGAGTAGCCGTCACATCTCTTCTCAGAGATAAGCTGCCACCATTCTAGCGAGTCTTTCACTCTGTATTTTTACAGTCTCTGTACATTTCTCTTATTAATAGAAATCGTTTACTATTGTATATCTGTGTTTATGGTTGCATCTCTGATACATTTATGTTATATTATTGAATATATGCAATATCTATGTTCATTTCTTTATTATATCTCTGCTCTCATTTTGTGCCAAAAATAATTGGGATCAAAGATAGGACCGCATTAATCATTTCAGCCAGGAGAATCATTTCCAAGAACAACCTGCTCATATCGGTCCAGAACAATGTTGTGCAAATGGAACATAGCATACAGGAGTTTAAATACGCCTTCGAACAATTGGTTGTTAAAGGCCTCCCCTCATTTTGGGACTGTAAAGGCTCATTATACAATCAAGAAGATTATCACACTCTCCTCATGCAGTGCAGGATGGACCATTCCAAGTTTGAAGATATGGAATAAAGTATGAAAGTCCCTAGCTTGGTAGAACATTTAGCTACTAATTTCGAAATTCTAAACAAGTTCAAAATAGTGGAATTCATCGTGCCAACCATGTCCTATGCTACATGCATTGACTTGGAAATTTTGATTAAAGAAATGATGGATTACGAAATCCCCTCTGATGCGCAATGGAAAGAACTTGTGCGGTTGGGTAAGACAAAGTACAATGTCCCAAGAACCAATAGATGATCTCCAACTGTCACCAATCTTGCAGATCCAACAGGAGCACATAGAGGAACAAATATCACGGAAGCAACCGGGTGGTTAGAGAGACTGTTCATGATGTTGAAACGTTTCTCTTTTGCTAATTATTGTAAATCGTTTCGTATACTGAAACTGACATCTAAAACTGTTACAAAAGATTAAACGTTTTAGTTTCAATTATTTTTTATCAAATTGTATAAGTAATAAGAGACTTGAAATTAATTAATGTTGGCAGAAGTGCAAGAGCACCTTTTGGTTGTATCAAACTTTATTTGTAAATTTTCTAAATCTAAATTGAATACAAATGTAGAAGATTTTGAAGTCTCTATGAAAAGATTCTAACGGGTGGTGATATGAGCTTTGTTTCTCTTCATCATATGTATTTTTTGTAACCTGTCATTTCATTTAGATTTTCTTCTGTTTAAATTGGAGAGTTTAAAGGCCCAAAATTTGTCTTGTGGCACTCTTGGCTTAAGCAATTTAAACTATGTGATTGTCTTATTAACTTATTCAGAATTCATTTAAGTAATGCTCTGATGCAGTTATTTGTTTTCTTCATCTTCCTACACACCTTTTTATTTCAAGAATAACTCAGATTCATTGCCTTATTTAACATTTGTCCTCTAGAAATTTCTATCAATCGATGCATTTGTTTCATTCACTTTCAGAATTTTGACTCCACATCCCATAGTGTTCACCCCTTCTTTTCCAACAACTTTATTAAAAATCCCCAAAACAAACCAAATCTAGCCACCGATTTCCATAGATATATCAAGTGACACGAGAGATCCCTCTCTAAGTTGAGAAGGTTAGTGCCTCAACTCTAAAGTTGGTTGAAACAGTTACCTCTGTCATTTGTCTATTCAACCAAACAGAATTTACAGAGTGTTAACATTCTGGCGTCGTTGTTGGGGATGAAATTGAAAAACTTTTCCCTGGGAAAATGACTTAAAGATTTAGTTTGATCCCTGAGGGTGAGAGTGGACCAAATACCTTATTAGCTGAAGATTATTTTTACCCTGGTGACTCCATTACTCAGAGACCATTTGTACTACACTGTGTAAAATAGAAATCCCGGCTCCTTAGAAAACCCACACCAAGAGAAACCCAGACCCCGAACCTACAATCCCTGTCTCTAGCCCTGAAAATATTGGCCGAAGAATAAAATAAAATATAGTAACCCCTGTGTTATGTCTAGATCGATATTCATCCTTACCTAGAGACAGATTGACCAGTATCGAAGACCTTGAGTTTTATCTAAAATTTGAACACTCCCTGTTCAGAACTAGGTCTGAATCTCATTTAGATGAGACCATATTTGTTGAAAAAATATTCCAAGATTTGATTCTAGTTGATGTTTTCAAAACTGTAGTGACTCCTGTCTGAAATCGACAACCACTCTGACCCCTCACAGCAACTATGGGATCCATATTTTCTCCTCTCATACTGCCTACTCTATTGCATGACTTACCCAAAGAGTAAAACCTAAGGATTAAGCTATATGATGTTGAAGGTAACATATCAACCCAGAAACACCTAGGTTGGCTTAATGATTTCATAGACTTAGAAGAAATGGATTTTTCAGATGTGAAAATGAGTTTGTTCAGACAAATCCTTGAAGGAGATGTAAGAAAATAGTTCAAATCCCTTGCACCAGGAAGTATTGTAGATTTTGCATCTTTTGAGACACTCTTCCTTGCCAGATGGGGAGATAAGAAAAACCCCCTTTAGTTGTTGACACACTACAACAATATGAAGAGGTCACCTAATGAAGTAGTGCAGGAGTTTTCAGCTAGATTCATGAAGGTATATAATGTGATTCCTGATGAAGTAAAACCCCCACCTAAAGATGCTCAGCTCAAATATGTTGATTCTTTCGAAAGTGATTTTTCTTTATTATTGAGAGAACTAAGATATTCCATGTTAGATGATATGATGACAGATTCCATTGAAGTTAAATTAAGCCTAATGGCTTCAAGAAAAATAAAATCCAATTATGACAGAAACATGAGCAAAACTCAGGATAAAGCACAAACTTCCACATCACAAACATTAGAAGAAAGATTTGAAGGGATGATGAGAAACATGGAAAGGATGGTGGAAAGAATGGAATTGGGAAACAGACCCAACCCTAGAGAACAGGTCGACGGTCCACCCAAAAATCCAAGAAGAACCATCGGTATGTAGATCAAGCAAAGAGAGCAGAGAAACTAGGGTAATCAGGCAACTCAGGCAGACCAAACAAATCAGGGAAATCAAGGAAATCAGGGAGAACAACAAATAAGGCCTCCTTTTCAAAATAATTATGTGAATGAATATTATGATGGATATTTTGAAGATAATGTGAACTATTGTGATGACAAAGAAACTGAGGTGTTTTTGACCAAAGAAGAACATGACCATTTCATGGATGCAAGTGAAATATTTTTGCAAGATGAGGAGGAAAGGATATCAGTAGAAAGAGAAGATTATGAGATCGGATTGCAAAACGCCATCATGCAATTCCAAAGGAAATACAATATCCAAAATCAAAAGGTGTCTCTGAATCCTTCGAAAGGTAATCTCCCAAAGGCAAACTCCACCAAAGATGCTCAAAGTAACTTTCCCTCTTCTAGTCAGCCCAAAAAATACTCCATGGGAAAATATCTAGCTACAAAGGATTCCACTATGAAAGACTCTTCTACAAAGGATGTTATGGATAAGGGAAAGTAGAAAGAGGAACCGCAGAAGAAAATATTGACAAGAAAATAAATTGTCACTAAAGAGGTAGAAAAAACTCCATCCTCTTTTGACTTCAAAACTGAGATGGATAAGATTAAAATTTTGCTACCCTTTAATGAATTGATTAGAGATAGAAAATACGGAAGTCAGATCATCAATATGCTTAAGATGGGACAAACCTCTGATACTCTGAACATACAAGATGATCACCCAGCCATCGTTTTTGGGCCGAGAATAGAAGAAAGTGGTGAGAGTGAAGAAGTTCCTCCTTTCTATGTCATCTTAAAAATCCACGACATGACTTTACACAATGTTATGCTGGACTCTAGAGCATCTCACAATCTGATGCCTAAAGTGGTCATGGACCAACTAGGCCTTGAGGTCACAAGACCCTATAAGGATCTTCTCTCTTTTGATTCAAAGAAGGTGAAATGCCTTGGCATGTTAAAAGACATGGTCGTTTCTCTGGCACAAATCCCAGTGAAGAATATGGTGATGGACATAGTGGTCAATGATATCCCTCTAAAATTCGACATGTTGTTGTCCAGTTCATAGGCTGCAAAACTGAAAGGAACCCTTTAGATGGACATGTCATATGCCACTATTCCTGTCTTTGGTCAAGACATAAGATTGTACAACACAGTTCTATTGAAATATATGATCAGAAAAAAATCGCAACCTACCAACCATCCTATCTACTTAGTAAGCACTAAGTTGGGGTCTTCCATTTTATTCAATGATATATGCTCAGGAGCAGAAGAGACAGAAATAGTCCTGGCAGATAAAGGTATACCCAAACAGCATTTGGAAGAAATTTCAGAACAGTAGGGTGACCCAGAGGATTAGATATGGAAAATGAACTTCGATGGAGCTTCATGAAGAGGAGTTGGAGCTAGCGTGTGAATAAATTATCCCACGGGAGGTGCGAAATTGTGCTCTTACAAACTCATTTTTGAATGTACAAATAATATGGCCGAGTATGAAGCATTAATATTGGGGTTGAAAGATTTGGAAGAGTTGGGTGCCAAAAGGATTGTTGTACTTGGAGATTCTGAACTCATCCTAAATCAAATCAAAGGCATGTACCAAGCCAGACATCCTAAACTGAGGGCTTACACAAATCTGGTATTAGAACTTCTTGAGAAATTTTTAGAATGCAACCTTTCAACAATTCCACAAGAACAAAATCAGGTTGCCGATGCACTGGCCACTTTAGTAGCAGTGTTCAAAGTCCCAATTTTTCCCGAAAAAAACTACAAGGTTGAATTCAAGTACAAATTGGTGATACCATACAATATGAAACATTGGAAAGTCTTTGAGGATGATAAACAGATAGAAAGCTTCCTCGGGATGGAAAATGAGTTCAAGAATTTAAGCATTGATGATGAATATTGTGACGATGAAGTAGATGCAGTTGATTTCACCAAAGAAGAATACTTTGACAATCAAATTGTTGGCAGAGATATTGTGCAGCTGAAGAGAAACATTATCCCCAAAGGCCTAGTACCATTAGAAAATATTTTCGATAACAATGATGTGGCCAGAAGTCCAAAGATCACAGTAGATGAATGGGACATGGAAGACTGTAATATTGGGACTCCAGAAGACCCAAAGATCATTAAACTATCCAATAAGATCAGCCCTAAAGTAAAAAAAAGGTATGTAAAATTGATGAAATAATTCTCTGATGTCTTTGCCTGGAGCTACGATGAGTTGAAATTTTATGATACTAGTATAATCCAACATGTTATCCCGATAAAAGAAGATCACAATCCATTTAAACAGAAGTTAAGAAGAATAAAACCTCTGTTGTTACCATTGATAGAGAAATAAGTAAGGAAATTGTTTGAAGAAAAAATCATAGTGTCCCTAAGATTCTCCAAATGGGTAGAAAATCTGGTGCCTGTCAGAAAAAATAGTGGAGAGATCAAATTGTGTGTGGACTTCATAAATATGAATAAGGTATCTCTTAAAGATAACTACCCTTTGCCCAAAATGGACCACATTCTATAGAAGGTAGTGGGCTCTCAAAAGATGTCGATGTTGTATGGTTTCTTGGGATACAACTAGATCATGGTACATCCTAACGATCAAGAAAAGACAACGTTAACCACACCTTGGGGGACATTCATGTACGCCAAAATTCCATTTGGGATTATGAATGATGGAGAAACATTTAAAATGGTTATGGACATAGCCTTTGCAGATGAAAAGGATAAATTTATTGTTATATACCTTGATGACATTACTGTGTATTCTACTACAGATGAGGAACACATCAAACATCTCAGAAGGGCGTTCGAGAAATGCAGAAAATTTGGTATATCACTGAATTTGAAAAAGTCAAATTTTGCCATGGAAGAAGGGAAGCTTTTAGGGCACATCATTTCTAAGGAAGGAATAAAGGTAGACCCCAGCAGGGTTGAAGGAATTTTGAAGATTGGCATACCCAGAAGCAAAAAGGAAGTACAATCCTTTCTAAGTAAAGTAAATTTCCTGAGAAGATTTATTCCTAATTTAGCAAAGATCATAAAGCATATCACCAACATGTTAAAGAAGGGAAATGAAATCAAATGGATCCCTGAGGCTAGAAAATATTTTGAAGACATCAAGGTAGCATTGACAAAGGCTGCTGTGTTGGCTAGTCCAAATTTTGAGAAATATTTCATACTATTCTCTTTCGCTTCAGAACACACAATTGCAAGTGTATTTCTCCAGAAGGATGACTAGAATTTTGAGAAGCCAATAGCATACTACAATAAGACATTGAGAGATGCTCCTTTGAAATATGACATCATGGAGAAGCAGGCGTATGCTTTGGTTAAATCATTGAAAGAATTCAGGGTGTATATTCTACATTCACATACTACTTCTTATGTCCCCAATAGCTCAGCAAAAGACATCTTAACACAACCTGATCCTGAAGGAAGGAGGGGAAAATGGATTGTAGTACTATTAGAATATGATCTCGAAATCAAGCCCATGAAGTTGATCAAAGGGAAGGGACTTTCTAGACTAATGACACAAACAAACTATGAACTCTTGGTAATAAACTTCACTACAGATATGTCAGAGAATACAGTAGAGGAAGAAAGGGCAACTCCATGAATATCTCAGAAATTTCTTGACTCTACGTGTTATGCAGACATTATCTTTATGTTAAAAAATCTGCAATCTCCTCCTGAATATAGTAAAACAAAGGCTAGGTTCTTAAAACTAAAGCTGGCAAAATTCTGCATTGTTAATGGATTACTGTACTGGAAAGACGTGGGTGGAATTTTACTGAGTTGTTTGATAGAATAAGAAGCGAAAACAACCATCAGGGAGTTCCATAAAGGAAATTATGGAGTTCATCATTATTGGAAGACAACTGTACACAAAATGTTGAGAGTTGGTTTTTATTGGCCTAGTATTTTTCTTTATGTCTATAAGGAAGTGTCAAAGTTCCATGAATGCCAAATCTTTGATGGGAAAGGAAAGTTGTAGTCTTTTTCATTGAAGCCCATTTCAATAGAAGCTCCTTTTAGGAAATTGGGCATGGATTTCGTAGGAGAGATACACCCACAATTTTCGTCTCAACACAAATGGATCCTAACTGTAACAGATTATTTTACTAAATGGATTGAGTTTGTTCCTACCAAACAAGATACAGATGATGTTATCATTTCATTCCTAGAAAACAATATTATGTCCAGATTCGGATGTCTGGTCAAGATTATAACAGACAATGCAGCGGCCTTTAAGTCTAAAAAATTTGAGAAATTTTGCAGTGATTACAATATTTCTCTTGGCTATTCTACGTCATACTACCCATAAGGAAATGGATTAGCTGAGTCTTCAAACAAAATCCTGGTCAAAATCATCAAAAAAATGTTGCAGGAGAATAAAAATGCATGGCACAAGAAGCTCATTCATGCGATGTGGGCTGACAGGATATCCCCAAAAAGATCTTTTTCCACATCTCCTTTCCAGATCGTCTATGGTACAGAAGCCATATTTCCTATGGCACTCAGATTGTTAGTAATGAAGTTTTTACAGGAGCAAGAAGTAGAGATGAATGTTGGTTGGAGAAGGGAGGATGAACTCATCAGCGTGCAGCAGACCAGAGAAAAATATTTCAACAATGCCCAACTACGTCAAGAGAAAATCAAGGAATATTTCGACGGATGTACCAAAGCATATGACTTCAAACTTGGATACTGGGTACTAAGATGGGATGCCAAGAACAAAAATAAAGATAAACATGGAAAATTTGATCACCTTTGGTTGGGCCTATTCAAAATTACAGCTTACTGTGAGAGCAATGCCTATTTATTGGAGGAAAGTAGTGGAGATCTTGTCGGAGGGGGGCTTGTGAATGGAAGGTTCCTCAAGCACTACATCATTTAAAAAATCATCACTCACCATTCATTGTACATAGATGCTTTGCATTTTTTTTTTTCTTTAAGTGTGAAAATCGAAATAAAAACAGCATAGTTGAAGCCCGAGGTGAAGTCCCTGAGCTGTGTTGAGTAGGTTCAGAGTTTTTTAATAAAATAAATGGATTCAGATCACACACATAAGATTACATCCCAATGGGTAGGCACTTGTTCTACAGTTCTTTTCTACCTCGCAGGGAGGATAGAATCCCCAGTTGGATCCAATGTTATCACCATATAATTCCCAGATGGTGTCCGAGTTTCAAAATTTTAATGAAGGATTAAATTGCCATAGAGTTGTGATAATTTGGAGGACCCGGCTATACCTGGCAGCGTATGGACTAAATTGTTAAGCCCTGATATTGTCTCATTACCCCTTAATTGGGGCATATTATATTAGTAATGTTATTTTATTTATGTTGGCTTTAGGACATTAGTTGTAATTATACCTCCTAGTCTCCTATATAGACCAAGGAGACATTTTCATTTTGAATCATCTTGTACTTGAACATTTAAGCGGGGTAAAAGGAGGTTTCCCCCTCGAAGAGTCTTATTATCGGAAATTATCTCTTTTTCAAGGCATTGAGTACTTTTCCTGAGGTTTTTCTATGCTATATTGATGTTTGGTTCTTAACATATGGTATCAGAGCTCAAGGTCTTGGGGTTTCGCTACT
>JZKD02S1200521.1:0-12556 GCA_000966675.3 Picea glauca | reverse complement strand
GAAGTTGTCTATGCCTTCTAGTTTCTCAACAAGCTTTGTGCTTGTAGACATCTTGTACTTGAGGCTACGAAAATGACCAAAAATTGAAAATGCTTAAAATCAAATTTTGACCTTATCAGGAGGTGCGCTTGGCTGAGGCGAGTAGCCTGGTACACTTGGATCTAAGAAAATCCAATTTTTACCCCGTCAAATCTGATCTGCGGATTTCTGGACTAGTGCTTCTGGTACTTCTGGTACTAGTTTTTTGGTACTTCTGGTACTTTTGTGAAACTAGGGTTTCACTTTCCGAGAGATCCAACCACTGAAAAGGTGCGCTCTAGGTGCCAAATTGATCCTGGGGGGAGGGGCGCAACTTTCTAGATGTTTAGGGAGCTGAAAAGAGTTACTTTTGCAAAACCCTAATTTGCAAGTGCTGCAACAATGACGTTTTTCCTCTTGCAAATTGTGCTTTCTTCAGGTTGGCTCTGATACCATGTTAATGTTTATGCCATTATTATAGTTCTTTTCATTTCAATAGATAAGAGCATCATAAGAATAAGATCACTGAGAAATACGCATTCACAAGAGACACAACATTTATCCTGGGAAACCCTCTAGGGGAAGAAAACCCAGCAAAAACTTCATTATCATAAATAGCTTATACAATGTTCAAGAGATAACTCAAACCAATACAGATAGTCCTCCCCAAGAGATGCGCCACTCTTCTTCTCCTCTCTCCAACTAGTAATTGCAGCTTGTCTCATAAGAGAATGAGCAAGTGAGTTGTGTGTTAGAAGTGAGGCGCTAGCCTCCTATATATACAAGACTGGCACGTGTGAGAGGGTTTAACTGGCAGGGCCGACCTCTCACTCTGGGTGGGTAAACCCACCTTTAATTAATTATGGGTCTTCAATAATAACTGTTGGGACCGACTTCTTATTCTGCCCTTTATAATTGTCCGATGACCAATCCGCAAAAGGGGATTTGGTCCTTATACAATTACCAACATGATTAATCCATAATGGGGATTAATCCTAATAATAAAATAACAATAATAATAAGAATGCTCTTCGCAGTTACATTATTTCAACATATTTATGGTTGAGGTATGTGCACTAGTCAATGATGGGTTGTGGAATGATATGGCCAAATGGATGATGTGCTTAATGGGGAGCATGACATATCGTCCAAGTTAGACAATCTTTGACCCACCTATAAAATCCAGTGTATGCAATTAGTGATTATAATTTTTCTTTGTTAAGATAGCTTGCTTTACGTGACCATCTCTTCTCAAGGTCTTTGTCACATTGTTTTAATGACTCTTGGTGAAATATAATCTAAGGGCAGTGGTTTGCCATGGCATGTTAATTGCAACATGAGTATGGGACTTGTAATGTGCATGGGAGAGATTGTTAAATGTTAATTCCCCGTGAAAAGAACATTGAATTGTTGAGCAAACACATTTAATTAAATCATGAACCATTTGATTAAATCATCATGTATTTAATTAAATGACTGTGACATGATGTGATAATCCCCATTGAGCTTATTTAATGTTACATCTTAACCCTTTCCTTTATTATTTTGATTTCCAAGGTCGATTTCACATTCATTCTTCGATTAAATTTGATTTATGCCTTTAATTAACAAATCTCGTTGCAAAAATTAAATTACATCCACTAAAATAAGCAATTGGAATTTGGAAAGACATAATAAATTGATAAATTGGTGAAGGAAATCACTCTTAATTAAAAAGAAGGTAAATGGAGTTCAAAGAAAAGTATGTTAATTCACAAAACATTGAAAATACAAAAAATTGTTTTGAAAATAAGATATCTCAAAGGTTTCCTGGATGGGGTGTTATCCGAGACATGATGGGCAATAAACTGCGATCGGGAGGATCGCACAACTGGAAACACAAGTCTCTCATTGCCTCAAAATTCATGTTACCCTCCCTCCCACAGTATACAGATTGTATCTGCATTAAAATGGGTATTAATGGCATGGTCCTGAATGTTAAACGTTTCTAGATGTGCCAAGGTTGGCGGCATGGTCCTGAGTGGAATCTCACGTGTTGTCAAATTCAAGGTTTTTGAGAAATAAGTTTGTTTTGTCACGTCTATATCTAGGAGGTGATTTTGTCCCACTCGAATAATTTCATGAGAAAGTATGTCAAAGAATCCACAAGAGGACTACATCCACCAAGAAATTCAACTCATCGACAACATTTCCCTTCACAAACACCTTATAGGCCCCACTAAGAAACCAGGGTTATTGCAAAGCATGATCCATGTATTCAAAAAATATAGCATTGATATGAGTTAATAATATCTAATATTAAGTGTAGAGGTGAAAATGTGATTTTTCTCTCAGAAAAACAATTCAGTAAACACTTTCACTTCTAAGTAATTATGCTTTAAAACTGGACATTTCTTGACATAATTTTTAGGGCATTTTGTTTTGAAAAGTCAAAGGTCACATAACTAATTGACTTCCAAGAAGTTGAAAAGACTTGGGTTTTGGTGTGTAGTTGGAAGGTCCATTGTGGTTTTTGTTTTGTTAGATAGAAGTTAGCAAGTAGGAATAAAGGTCACAGACTTTGTATGCTAGCCATCTTTGACAAAGATTTGAGATACAATTAGCAACACTTTAATAAAAGTTGTCAATGATTATTCATGAATGGAAGTGCTCTTACATTACAAGCATGTCTTCTATTTTCTTCTAATGTGTTTGTTGCACAAAATACTTTCATTGCTTGCATTGTCAATGTTAATTGCTAACTCAAATTTGAAACTAGAGTTGGATTACATTATTTACAATGAACTTGCACAACTAATCGATCACTATATTTTGTTGTAATTTAGGTGTTAATGTATAGGCACACTCATTTATCATACGATGTAATCATTTCATTTTCAATATTTACTTTGATTTGCTTAATTGTTTAGGATTTGTTTTATGCACTCTTTTAATTTATGGAATTTAATTAAAAACATAAAAATCATAAACTACAAAAAAAATTGGTTGGTCAATACTACGTTTGTCAATATACAGTGGGCACCACACTTTGAGGGTCTTATCTCAATGGACCCATTTGCATTGATGATGCCCAAAATTTTGCATCAACAAAATCCATATATAATAATTAAGTTCATCCTTCTTTTAAAAAAGAGCGTCAAGTGATTTGCTTTCACATCACATGTTTCCAACTATCAACTGATGAGAAAACCTCTCCAAGCTCTTAGCCATTCCAAGCAACAAATTCAAACATGATGCCCAATTCACACTTATACAATTAGATCTTATTGAATGCAACAATATCACAACTCTTAAAATTTTAATGTCATCTTGGCTAGGTTTTTCCATTCTAATAGTGTAATTGGAAAAACATGTCATTTTAGAGGAGATGAAGGTTCAAATCCCTCATATTGTGTCCAATTAGGAATTATGAATGTGATAATGTAAATTATGTAGATTTCCAATGTCCCCTTCCTTAACCAATTTCAAATTAGATACTCACTTCTTATTGTTCTTTATTGGAGTTGCTTAAATATTTGCATTATTGAAAAAGAATGAATGTTTCTTTATTATATGTTGGTTATCTCTATCACGGGAGCTATGATTGGAGTTCCTCATGTTGAGACAATTACTTCCAAGAAAGTGGGATTATCCAAAAAAACATGTGATTTGATGTAGTGTCAATCCCAGAAATTTTGTGATTTAATATAGTGTTAATGATACAAATGTGAGACTAGCATCTTAACTCTAAAGATACTTTTAACATACGTGAGAATACTATAAAAACATAATCCCTCTCTCAATATTTTACAGTGCTTTGAGAATATTATAATTAGTTTTCCTTTTTTTGCATTTTATTCTTTCATCCTCGTTACCTCTAGTTCAATTACCATTCTCATTCTCAGCTTCACATGTAAATGCTTACTAGGTAAAATGTAGGCTCCTCAAATTCATAAATAAATATCTAAATTTCATGTATGTATAGGTCATTCTCTATATTGTCATTAATACATGACATCATCCAAAAGTTATTGTCATTAATACATGACATCATCCAAAAGTTATTGTCCTTCACAAAGTTGTTCAACTCAAGGTCATCTTATTTCTTTCCTCAAAAAATATCATAGCTTTTTATTAGATATAAAAGAACTACATTCTACATATGCTTAATAGCATTCAAAAATTGACTAACAGTCATACACCCATGCACACTAAGTTAATATGCCCAAAGGCAAACATGCTCTCTTAAAAGGGCCTATAAAGCTATGTAAAAAAGATACAATAACATATCCGGAGAATTATTATAGCCTTTAGAAATATTGACCACACACCCATACACCTTCACATAAGTTCAAAAATCCTAAATATTTGATTATTCCTTATAAAGATAGACCAAAAAAATTAATTAACTAAATTTAATTCTTAATTTGAAAAAACAAATCTAGATTTATAAAGCATCATTTGACTATGTCCTATATCAACATTGTAACTCAAGCAAAGGTTGTCACGAGGATTTCAATGCTTTGAGCACCATTAATAGATTCTATAGGAAAACTAGAGTAAGTGGAAAATTGTATTGTTTCTTTAAACAAAGCATCAACCCCTACATTGAAGACATGATGATAGGAAATTCTATAAAAAAAACAAATATTGTCATCTTCACCTACTCATAAATAGGTTGTAAAGTCAAATTGTTTCAATCGGAATCTATCACTCATCAAATTTACAATAAGAGTTGAATCCCCAAAGACTTGCAAGTATGAGACTCCTTTATTTGCAACCAATTTCATTAGGAACTTCAAAGCCATAATTTCAGCGTAATTATTAGTTCCCTCCATTAGCCCTATCTTAAACATCAAAACATAATAATGATTTAAGAATAAAAAGCACCACACAAAATTATGGCTTGGCTTACGCCATCAAAATAACCCCAAGCCCTATTTTTGTCAATTTTACGAAGCAAATTGAAGCTAGAGAACACAGATTTGATATGAGAGGCAGATTAGAAGGGACAAAGAGATTTATCTTGAAAAATATTATCATTATGTTCTAACCAAATACCCCAAGGTACTACTAAGGGAATAGCCTAGAAAGATTTAAGGGCTTGATCCATAATCCAATTCTTTAAACACTCATTAATAGAAAAACATTACCAGCCTCCCATACATTGACAACATACGGACAACTAATCAACAAGTGATATATGAAGTCCATGTTGATGATTAGAGCTGCGTGAGACATCTTCCAAGACACGGACCTGAGAGAGAGCCCTTGAGATGGGTGTGTGGTTCCTATCTGAGACCGAGCTGGAACGTAGTGATAGCCTCCTCCTTACAGAGAGTTGAGAAGAACTCCAGATGATTCTCATGTGTAACGCAGTGAGAAAGGAGATCTTCTGGGTTGGATGTTCCTGTGGCTGAGCACAAGGTGAACGTGTGAATTCCCATAGAATTGGGTGCATCGTCATGAGACAGAGATGAAGACGATGTATTAGCCTCCTCTAAGCAGAGAGTTGAGATGATGAACTCCAAATGACTCTCATGTGTAATGCAGTGGAAAAGATGATCTGTTGAGTGGACATGCATGTGGATGAGCACAGGTGAACGTGATCCTAGCAGTTAAGCACTAGTGAGTGTGGTTCTCCTGTGAGACGCAGTGAGATAGAGATATGTGCATCCCTATGGATGTGCCCCTAGTGGTTGAGCACTGGTGGGTGTATGAGATCCCTTTCTATATTGTTCAAGAGTCAGACTTACCTGTAACCCTATTTGTAATGTAAAGGGTACAGATCGGACCCACCTTAATGTAAAAGATAATTAATATGGTAATTATTAATTATATTTTAAGTTATTGAGGTGGCCCTATTGTGCCAAAAGACACATCATTTGATGTGACAAGTCTTATATAAATAAAGGTGAATCCACATTGAGGAAACACACTTATCATTGTGTCATCTCATGATTTTAGAAGTTGTGGTCTGAAATTATGAGAATTGTAGTACCCTCTTGTGTGCTAGTTTTGGTGATGGCGTGGGAGGTCTTTCTCTTGAAGAATATAGCAAAGGATTGGTTGGGTTTTCTTCCCTTGTTGAGAAGGGTTTCCCAGGATATTTCTTGTGTTCTTGTGCATGGTTATTCTTCTTGTGATTTTGGTTTGTTGCAGTAGTTATGGTTCAAGTAAAACTAAACAAAAAATTTTAAAGAAAAATCATGAGCCATAGCTCATTGAAAATCTAGCATGGTATCGGAGCAGGTCCTGAAGATGACCATTGCACAATTGAAGAAAGGTTGCCAAAACCTTTACCACTGATATAAGAAAATAAGGCCAGACTCCTTTTTTTATTTTATGTGGAGACTTGATGACCTCAGTCTAGCCATAAAGAGGGATCGACTGAAGCTTCCAATTCTGTTCTTTTGAACAACACTGTGAAAAGGAGAATAGTGGAATGTGGCTAAGTGTTTTTGAGTCCACCTATAGAAACCCTACATACCTGCAGTTGTCCTTCTTCAGCAGACTAAGCTCTCAAACCACCTGCGGCTAGACTCCCTTTGTTGGATGAGCCTCCCTAAGACATGTGGCTAGGATCCAGGGACCTACGGCTACCTTTTCTCTGTTGGTCGAGCCCTCTAACACTTGCGGCTGCCTCAGAATTGTAAGTCGAGCCCTCCCACAGACCTATGGTTGCCCTCCTTTACTAGCCAAGTCCTCCCATGGACCTCTCTGTCACTATTGGTATTATGTTGGCATATTTATGTGGGATATTCATTGTCTGGAGGCCTTTGGCAATTGTTGGTGTAAACCCTACAAGCATCTAACAACAGATCCGTGAGGAAGGCCGACTGCCCAAACAAGATGACCATAGCCTTGAGAATAAGCTCAGCCATAAAACCACACTACAGACCTATGCCAAGTTTAAATTTTGAGTGATATTTCTGAGGTTGTCAAGAGGTGAAAATTATATCAGTTTTTGAAGCAGTGTCGATGGTGGTTTTCTGAGAAAGGAAGCATGAGTTTAAGGCCTATATTAAGGCCAATTTTTTTTGGACAGTAATAGGGCCATTACCCTTGTCTAAGTAAGCAACTCCAAATCTGATCTCAAGCTCCTTTGTGCCATACTCAAATGGCATTACGGAAGAAAGAAAGTCTGGGCATTCTAAGAAAGAAAGCACCAGATTAGGAAAACTAGGAATGACTGAAAAATTGAGAGGTGAAAACCTCTGAGCTAAGATAGATTCCATGGCCATTGTTGTCCTATATCGGTGAAATCTCCAACAAGTTCTTCCTTCATGGAGTGGAGTCGTCATGTGAATGATATGCAGTCTGATATATGCGTTCACTTCTTGTTCACCATCAAGAAGAGAAATTGATCAATGTTGTTCTCCCAGGGAAGATTACTTCATTTTCGTCCCTCACAATGACGCCAAAAAATGTTAGCACTAGAAGTCGAATCAAGACTGTTATTGAGTCAAGCCTAGCACATATTGATTTAATTGGATTTTAGGAAAACTTAGAGAGTGATAGGATCACTGTTAAGTCATTGAGATAACTGCAAATCAGTAGTTGGCCATTGGGCATAGATTCCATTAAAAACAATAACCCTGTCTCAACATTCTATGGGCAGCAGGTCAAGCTAACAAAACTTATATCAGCTCCAAGGCTATAAAGAAATGGAATGAGGAAATGAAGAAAACAAAACAAAACCTAGATCATCTCCAAGGCTATAAAGAAATGGAATGAGGAAATGAAGAAAACAAAATTGCAAGCTAATAAAAAACCACTCGGATCCTTGATACACTTACAAGGAAGAATACTCAACATTAAAAACCCTTTCTAACTGTGAATATAAGTCTCAAATGTGGCCAGTGGCGAAAACTACAATATATCCTATACTACAGTTTTCTCGACACCAAATTGCATACATATATCCTATAGTAGCAAAACACATTTAAGCAGATGAAAGAGAAAGAAATGATGAACTGAGGAAAACAAACTAATCATGAACTTTGTTATCAGTTGAGATCTTTACATAGAAGTCTTGACACGATTTTTTCAAAGTATTACATAGGTTTTTCACCTTCTGCAACTCTCTCTCAGTCCCTCGGATTGAATCCTCCCTCTTTTTTCTTCCTCACAAATCATAGGTTTTATAGACAAATAAAGTTAACAAACTATATCTAATTCCTAGGAAATAAATCTACAAAATAAAACAAATCTGGAAATTGGTGCATGGTGTCAGGAATTGTGAAGACTAATGGCCAAATTCCCTTGGATTAGAAAATCAATGTCCATTAGTCCATTTGATTGTTGGTCCTCTGCCCGAAAAACAGAGATGCTCTGCCACCTATGAGGTAATTCTTTCAGATCTGGAATGACTTTCTTAAATATTAATCCATAATCGTTGCCTGGAAATGATATAAAAATAAATTAAAAATGAATTGGTTGCAATGAGATCTCAAATGGCGGAGATTTCTAGAAGATTTGTTGTCTAGAAATAGTTGCAAGGGACTTCAAATCTACCACTTGTTTTCCATCTGCCAAGTGTGCCCATAATTATGCATTTGATTGTTTGTAAATCAGGAGATGGACCCTTAATATATGGGGTTTGATTTCCACATCTTAACTAATCACTACCTCATCCTTTGAATACTGATATTTTTCTCAAATAAACTCATAGTAATCTTTGACCTGAGAAATATATTGAGATTTGAACATGATCCTCGACAAAACTACAAACTGGATGAAAGGATTTCATTCAAAAACTCTAGAAATTGAAACCACTATGGCCATGGATATTCTAGAATATCAGAAACTTTGTTGGATTTCTCCTTCCTTCAACTCAGAAAGTTTATTGTGTGACTCTGCATAGTCCTAAAAAATGCATCTTCATCCTTAGCATAAAGTTCCACATAAGAATGGAAACTTAGATCCTCTAATAATAATTTGTTTGTAGGTAATGGGAGTAATCCTTCAGACTCGCCTTTTAGAAGCTCTAGGAAATATGAGTTATCAAACTTCAAAGGTTGCTCGGTCCATGCTCCATCAAAGCCTGACCTTTCTGGGTGTGCTCTTCCCAATGTGTGCCCTCTAGAAAGAGAAACAATATCCTTGTCAGATAGGTCGATCCTATAAAATGCATCCCTTAGGTGTTGTGTACCTTTCTTGGCATCAGGAAGTCACCCTTCTCGTGGTGATACCAGTGAATTTTTACAACCAGGGACAAAGTCAATTGTGGAACCTCCAGTAACCTCAAAAAAACTACACCAGTAAGCTGATAAAGGTCTGCATAAGTAATATTTGGGTACTTCACCTTGATTGATTCACACAATGCAATTGCAATGTTCAAGCCATTATTTGCACCATGATTGATTTCCTTCTGATTTCTAATTAAACCATTTGCCCCACCCATCTTCGTTGTTGCATCATAAGTGCATGCATCATTTCATGTGAGATGAAGCATGATAGGTGCACAATTATTTTTAGCAATGAGATCCCAAAGGTCTCGACTTTCCTTGTTAATGGACTTGAGATACGCGATGTCCACCACTAGAGCCATCGACATGATTGTGAACCTAGCAGATTGAAAGAGTGATATCCAATCAAAAATAAAAACTCTTATAATTTTGGGGTGATGAGGTTCATGTATGTATGCCACATACAAAACCAATCAAGCTAACCATTTGGACATTGGAGCACGTTTTCAATACTCGAATACTTGTTGTTGTTTTATTTTCCATGTGGCAGTGATCCCACACGCATACGGGCAAACATATATTATCTATTTAAAATGCTCAATGGTTGAATATTATCTCGACGCATTGAGCACTTTGAATCGCCCACGTGGGCTCCTCCCTTGGCTTTGGCGCTTTTCCATACATTGAATCTCGTTCTTGGTGTAGCTTTCAGGCGCTTTGATGGTGACATCTTGAGTCACTTGGAGATTGGCCCAAAAGAACCAATATTTTTGCAAGAAATTAAAAAAAAAAATAACTGAAATGCTTTAATAATAAAATCATATAAAACAAGCTTTCACCCAAATCCTTGCATTCATAATCCCGATCCTTCCACAATTTAATGGAGGTTATACCGAAAGTTCCTGTAGTGAAAACAAATTTCCTTTGAAAATTCCCAAGACAGAAAGAGTGCTAACAGATGGAACCGACACAGATCCAAACACATCATTGTGAACCAGCTGTAAAATTCCTTCTTCCCCTGTTGCACCAGAGGGAAATCTTACCTGGTTCTGATTCCCATATACAAAATGTTCACAAAAATCAAAATCCAGAGAGAAGTTAGACATACCTTCAACCATACCTTTACCATGTAGTAGTCGAAGACTCTTCTCTCTGATATGCCCCGATATTTGATGCCACATCATAACCTTTTCTCCAGAGACTGTAGGATTTTTTCCTCTTCAAATCCAATATCAGGAACAATGGAACTATTACACCCATCACTAATAGTGCTTCCTTGCAGCTTATACAGAGTTCCAAACCGAACTCCCTTCAGCAACACCATTTCTCCTCGAACCATCTTGCAGTTTTCCTTTTCAAATATTGTTTCTACCCTTGCATCGTCCATTTTGCTTGTAGAAATCAAATTTCTGGCCAATCCTAGGATGTGCAGAACACCAAGTAGTGTTCTAATCCTTCCATATATGAGCCACAACTTAAATTTTCATCATCCTATTATTATGGTTATTGAGTCATCACCGAGGAAAACATTACCTCCATCATACCTTTCATATTCACAGAACCACTCCCTGTGGGGAGTCATATGAAAGGATGCACCTGAGTCAACCAACCATGCCTCATGATCTGCATGTGTGCTTGAAGAAGCCAAGTACACATCCCCTCATTCTTCCTTGGAGGCCTTTTCTTCTGTAGAAGGAGCTTCTTTAGATCTCTTCTTTTTCTCAACTTTGGATCTACACTGCTTCTTGTAGTTCCCTTCTTTTCCACATCTCCAACATACCCTTTACAAACTTTCCAGGAGATTTAGATCTACCCTTAGAATTAGATATTCCACTTGAGGACTTAGATCTATTTCTTTCATGGGAGCATCCTATTGAAAATAATGCATATGTGTTATGTATTTCCATGTTCTTCCATATGACCTCCTCCAACAACAAGGATGAGACCACTTCACCAAACTTCAAGGCATTTGTATTACTACCTATGGCCACAACCAGACTATCCCACGAATCTGGTAAAAAGCACAGTAAATTGATACAGTTATATTCATCTGAAATTTTAATATCAATAGATACTAACTGACTTACCACAGTATTGAAGGCGTTCAAATGCTCTACCACCGAGTCTCCATATCTCATCCTCGGGTTATACAACTTCTTTCTCAAGAATAGTTTATTTACGAGGGACTTAGATTGATACAACTTCCCCAACTTATCCTATAAATACTTGGATTTAGCTTCCTCTGACACATTCAGTAATACTGAATCTAAGAGACACAATCAGATTTTGTTGTTCACCTTCCGATCCAAATTTTTCCAGTCATTTGTTGAAGTTCATGTAGGTGCAGTACCTGGATCCACCGTGATCCACTGATCTATGTCCACCAATAGATATTCCATCTTGAGCTTGTAAAGCTTAAAACTTTTCCCGATAAACTTCTCGATCTCCATTTTCGAACTACTCTCCATTTCTCTTCACCTGAAGAATCAATACCGCAGATCTCCCACCGTAATAAAGCTTATCATAGTCCCAAGTCAAACCCTTGACCACAAAGGCGTCCCCCTGAAGCCAACCTCACTCTTATACCAAATGTATATTTTAACCTTGTACAATATTTACTGCAAACATATTTTCAATAAAAGAACAGAAAAGATACAATGTCAAATACACACATTACACAAAGATTTTTCCCATGGAAACCCAAACAGGGAAAACCAACATATTATATATTCATTCATAGTGATACATTGTTCAGAATACAATATACATATAGGAGCCAGCAACATCCAAAAACCTAACCCATTGACCCATATTATTCAACAACCCTAATTCGTTAATAGGAAATAGAAAACCATTGGCAAAAACCATGTGCCAAAAAATAGCAAACAAATGGACATGAAAATCGAGGTGACACGAAAAATGAGTCAAAAATGTGACACATTTCCCGAGGAAAAAAATTCTCGTGGCATTGCCCCCGAACCCCCGTGCAGGGGGTATATCACCCCCCTTCAAACCTTCCCACGTGCCTGGCGCAATGTAGCAGACACAAGAGCTATTTGTGCAAAGAATATAACACATACCCAAACATATATCCTGGGATCGACCAACTCTGAATCTGAAGTGTCAATCTTCTTCAGATTGGTAACCATAGGCATAGCCATCAGTTTATAGTCATCCATACTGGATCTCCTCAATACCTCAACTACATACTTCTCTTTTCCAAGGAAGATCTCTCTCGATACCTACCATACCTATAATCCCAAGAAATAATGCATCAATCCAATGTAGTTCATCTCGAGCTCACTAGACAAATATTCTTTGCACCTTGCAATAATCTCCTTTGTACCTGTGAGAAACAAATCATCAAC
>JZKD02S1200499.1:0-12557 GCA_000966675.3 Picea glauca | reverse complement strand
AGGTCATAAGTGATCTTATTCGATTTAATGATCATGACCATAGTCTTGTCAATATTAACAGTCATATCCATATTGGAGCAAAAATCCATGAGGATTCTTAGTTTCTTTCCAATATCGTGGGGACTCCTTTCCATAAGAACGATATCCTCAGCATATAAAATAATATTGAGGAATATACCAGTGAGAGTAAGGCCAACACAACCTATTTTTTCCAAGAAATCTTCTAACTTCTCAATGTATATATGAAAGAGGGTACGAGACAAGGGACAACCTTTTTTGAATCCAATATTGCAGTTAATCTCTTTTGACCAGCCCTTAGTGTTCTAAAACTTGGCGATAACGTTCTCGTAGAACCTTATTGCAACAACCCTCAACTTGAAAGGAACTCTTATGTCTTCCAACCTATCCCAAAGGTTTTTTGTGGGAACCGTGTCAAAATATTTTCTAAAGTAAAAAAAACAACAAAAAAGATTGGTTTTAGTATTGCGGAACACCTTTGTAATAATCTGAAAGGTAACGAGATGTTCCACAGTTGAATGATAGCTCTTAAACCCATCCTAACATTTATCTCTTTTAGCATGACTTCCAATCCAATGGATGCTCTTCTTTTCCAAAATAATTCCATAAAGCTTGGCTAAAACCGTCCTAATCATATTCTTCCTATAATTAGAGGGAATGTTTCTATCCCCATTTTTAAAAATAGTTACAATGAGGCTTTGCATATAGGGTTTAGGGAAGCCTCGTTCGAGTGTTAAATTGAAGAGCTTGTGTATGTGAGGGATGAGGATGGGTTCTCTGACTTTAAAAATTTCATCTTGATATCCTTATATGTTCTTAGCTTTCCTATTTGGAAGACGCTTAACCCCGAACTATATGTCATCCAAATAAAAAACTTCATCCTCTATAGAGACAATAAGAATGGTGTCCATGACATTAAAAAAATCCTAAAGAATTTTAAAATAAGAATTCTATTCCCTTAAGAAATGATACTATTTTCTTTAGTATTAAGTATCAGAACTTACATCATAATTTTCTTGCTAAACTTCTTGAAAACTCTAAGAATTAAAAATTAATCTTGAAAAATTTAGAAATTAATGTTAAAAATCTTTGAATATTTTTTAAAAAGAACATTTTAATATAATAGATTTTATTACATTTTCTGAACTGAACTAATCATACATTACATGAAGCACCTAATAATAGATTTTATTACATTTTCTTAACTGATCTAATCATTTAACTTAATCTTTGTTCTTAAAATCTATGTCAACTAAAATATTTTTTCTCTCAAAAGCTATGTCAACTAAAATAAATTAATCTTTGCTCTTAAAATCTATGTCAACTAAATTATTTTTTCTCTCAAAAGCTATGTCAACTAAAATAAATTAGAGTGTATTAGGATATTTAAAGATATTTGTCAAATCTCTGGTAACTTTCACTATATAATTTTATCATAAGATTTATAATATAAATTTAGATTTTGGAAATTTATCATAAGATTTATAATATAAATTTAGATTTTGGAAATTTATCATAAGATTTATAATATAAATTTAGATTTTGAAAAATAAAATAAATGTTTAGTAAATTTTTTTAGAGTGTATTAGGATATTTAAAGATATTTGTCAAATCTGTAACTTTCACTATATAGTTTTATCATAAGATTTATAATATAAATTTAGATTTTGGAAAATAAAATATATGTTTAGTAAATTTTTTATAAAGTTAGGATAAATTTATAATATAAATTTAAATCTAAAATTTAACTTATAAGATTTAGAAAAATAAAATAAATGTCTCCCACACAAAAATTAGTAGATTTAAATTTAAAATATCAAACTCCATAATATTATTTATGCAAAGTTTTAAGTGTTTTTACTTATCATTAAATCATTGTTTCATAAAAAAAAATTTACAAAGTATATTTTGATTTTTACAAATAAATGTATCATTTTCTTACACGTCCATTTGATAATATCTTTACCAACACTCTCGTTACGTAACACTTACAACTCATTTTATGTCACATGATTCAATGTTTCGTTTTTCTCTATTTAGAGTAACTATTAAAAAATATATCAGAAAGTTGATAAAAACGTGGGCTTTGCCTTAAAAAGCTGGGCACAATTTTTATTTTAAAAGCCAGTCTAAAACATTAGAATGGAACTACAACGAAAGCAAACTAAAATAGATATTTCTTTAAATCAAGTACCATCACTCAAACGACCATGACAATCTCACTTTTTTCACACATTTCTTGAGACGAATTATACTTAAAAATTAACTTTACCACCAAACTTAACATATTACCAGCTAAATTAACTTTAAAAAATTTACCGGGGGATCAAACTCATATGAGTAGGCCAAGTCCATGTTTTTTTGGGGTTTTCCCATTAGACCAGTAACTCTAATTAAAATATTATTTTGATTTAAATATTTTCTTAGAAATTGAGACATATTATGAAAAATCTATTCTTCCATATGATTACTCATATCTGAAATTGTTTAACAAAGTTTTGGTATATATTTACCTATATTAATGAAGAAAAACAAGTAAATTTTCATTCTTAAATGCTGACTAATGCATGAGAAAAAGTGTATGGCATCCAACCTTTTAAACATAAAAGAGTGAGAAGGAATGAATGCAACCAAAATGAAAAGGAATTGATTAGAATGTTAAACATAAAAAAATATGTAAAACAACATTTAATCATTAATATTGAATACTTAAAAATTTATTTTATTATATGTTTTTTTGTTTTATTATATGTTTTTTTGTTTTGGTTTATCAATTAATTTTGAATAGTAGCTTGGTGTGTTATGGCTATAACCCATTAGAATTGTTCTTAATAAGCGCATAGTGATTAATGCTGATATGAATCGGGCTTAAAAAATTTCATGAAATTTAAATAAATGAAAATCCCCACACAAAAATTCTAACAAAATGACAAAAATTCTAACAAAATGACTAGACTTTTAATTAAATTAATTAAAAAAATTATTTATAACTAATTAAATGTATATATCATTGTGATTAAAAATTATTTTTTTTAAATTACAAAATGTTATGTCAAGTACCTTCTATAATATAATAAAAAATAATATACCAAATTAAAAATTACATCAAAAATGTTAAGGCAAATGCCACCAAAGTTTAACTTAAAAAATAGTTGAACTTAAAAAATTGTCTTTCACAACCTCACTCTTACCCTTGATTACTGTCCTCACCCTAGGAGATGGAGTCCCTAACCAACCAATTCAGTCAGCCTTAAAAAGAGGAATATCAGTAGGGTACAGCCCCTACAACTAACAAGTACTTTCAACGCTTGCTCCCACTGAAAGTCTTTTTCCCAGCTTGCCTCTCCAATAGCGATGGACAGGCGCCGCGGCTATGGGAATACTTTTTGAACCGAGGAAAATACAAAAGATTCGAGTTCGACCTAAGTTTTCTATAAGTATATAAGATCCTTAAAAATATAAATAATTTTATAAAAATGTTGATAAATATTCTTAATTGATATTTTAAGAAATTATAAAATTCACCAAAATAATTCTAATCATAAAATAAATAAAATATGAATACTTAAAATTTTTAACCTTTCCATATTTCAGTTACCATTATATTACAATAAATTATTATTATTTTTTTTATTATATGATTCATCTTTTATAAAATATTATATTATGTTATTATTATTTTTTTAATCACAATACTTAATCTAATATGATTATTCTTTAAATTAGACTCTCAATTAATATATATGGCAACGTCATTATCTTTCTATTCTATATATTATAGGTGGAGAAATATAATTATATATTTGATTAATGTTTTATTTTTTTTAAATAAATATTAACTTGTCAAAATTAAGGGTTTTGGTTATGCACATTTAAGTATGTTAGTATTTTTTTTATTTTATATTTTTTTACAGATAATATTAATTTGATTGATGACTATAATGATGATGATTAACGTCTATTAAGACTTATTAAGACTGAATTGGTTTATGAGACCTTAAGAGGGTAAGGGATTATTTGCAATTTTTTAGAATTTGGTTTCTATGCTCGAAAAGAATTAAGAGAAGCTTCCCTTCCAAAGATCACCATAGTTTTTTTGACTTAAAAGGTTATGAAGGTTGGTAGTGTGACAAATATTTTTAAATTGAGATTTAATATGGGTATGGATGGACAGACTAAGAGAAAGTTATTTTCATCTTCAACCTTCTTAATTTCTCAAAGGTGACATACTCTTTCATCCCATGACATTTTAGTAATAGACCCAATCACTATGGAGCTAGTGAGAATTTGTTAGTATCTTAGTAATTCTTATTTTTTTACACTTGTCAAAACATATAGATAATTTTGATCTTCTAGAATAGGGTTTATTACATCCTTATAATAGCTTAATTTTATCTTTTCCTCTAACTCTTTATCAAACCACATTTTGTCCTTAAAATTTGATTTAATGTTATTTTTAATAGTATCATTATTCTGCAAAATGGTCTCTTTCATGATTCCCCACTATCTTAGCCAAGAATAGGCATCTTTATTCCATCCTCGCTTGATTCGAAGGTCATTACAACTAGATTTTGAAGAAATTTTAGGAAGCCTCTTGTATTCCATGTTGTTTAACTTGTTCTTATACATTAGGTATCTAGTCATAACCATGCTCCCAATGGGGGAAAGGATTTCCTCTAAGAGGAGAATGGGATAGGGTGTATTTCCTTTAATTTTGAGATTATAGGTTATAAAATTGTTTTGTATTTACTCTATATTTCTCCAAGATTCACGAGGGATATTGCATCTGTAGAATTTATAGAATAACCGGTGTAACAAGAGACTCAAAGAGGATTTTATTCTTATCCCATATCCAAAGATCAACTGATTTACAATTGTTTTCAAGACCACAATAATATTTCCATCCCCCAATAATCCCTTTCTCAATGTTATAAGTCCACTTGATCTTGTGGTGAATATCAATTGCAATATATTTGTATGAAGTCACTTCCTCCAAGTTGTTGTTCTCAAATATGAAGGTATCATAAGTGATCTTATTCAATTTAATGATCATGACCTTAGTCTTTTCAGTATTAACAGACATACCCTAATTGGAAGAAAAATATTTGGGGATTCTTAGTTGCTTTCTAATATCGTGGGGACTCCTAGCAATTAGAACGATATCCTCACCATATAGAAGAATATTGATGACTATACGAGTGAGAGTAGGGCCGACACAACATGTTTTTTCCAAGCAATCTTCTAACTTCTCAATGTATATATCAAAGAGGGTAGGGGACAAGGCACAACCATGTTTGAATCCAATATTGCAATTAATCTCTTTCGACCATCCCTAAGTGTTCTGAAACTTGGAGATAATGTTCTCATAGAACCTTATTGCAACAACCTTCAACTCAAAAGGCACCGTGATCTCTTCCAACCTATCCCAATTTTTTTTCCTTGGAACCATGTCAAAATCGTTTCTAAAGTCAAAAAACAAAACAAAAGATTGGTTTTAGTATTGGGGAACACCTCTGCAATGATCGAAAAGGTAACAATATGGTCATTGAATGATATCTCCTAAACCCATCCTGGCCTTTAGCTCTTTTACCGGGACTTTCTAGCCAATGGCTAATCTTCTTTTCCAAAATAATTCCATAAAGCTTGGCTAAAATTTGGTTAATCATAATGTTCCTATAATTAGAGGAAATGTTTCTATCCCTGTTTTTAAAACTAGGTACAATGAGGCTTTTCATCCAGGGTTTAGTGAAGCCCTGCTTGACTTCTAAATTGAAGAGCTTGTGTATGTGAGGGATGAGGATGGCTCCTCTGATTTTAAAAATTTCATCTTGGTAGTCTTCTATGTTCTTAGCTTTCCCATTTACAAGGCGCTTAACCCCAAATTCTATGTCATCCAATAAACAAAACTTCATCCTCTGTAGGGACAATAGGCATGGTGTCCATGGCATTAGGGAACCCTTAAAGAATTTAAAGGTAGGAATTGCAGTCCCTTAAGGAATGTTGTCATTTTCTTTAGTATTGAGGATGAGAATTTTACTGCATAACTTTGAAAACTCTAACAATTAGAAATTAATCTTGAAAAATTTAGAAAATAATCTTGAAAAACTTAATCTTATGTCTTTGAATATTTTTTAAAAAGAGAATTTTAATATCAGTTTTTGTTTACATTTCATGAAGCACCTAACAATGAATTTTTAAAAATATTGCTCTAATTTGGATAACTTTCACTATAGAGTTTTATCATAAGATTTATAATAAATTTATATTTTGGAAAATAAAATAAATAGTCTCACAATAGTGAAATTATAAAAATTAATACATAAAATTAAAAAAAATAAAATTAATATATAATATTTAAAAAAATAAAATAAATATCTCAAGGTCTAAAATTTAATATATAAGATTTAAAAAAATAAAATAAATATCTCAAGGTCTAAAATTTAATATAATATTTTAAAAAATAAAATTTAATATATAAGATTTTAAAAAATAAAATAAATATCTCAAAGACAAAAATTTGTATTTCATTTTTCTATAAATTCGTTAGATTTAGATTTAAAATATAAAACTCCATATTATTATTTATGAAAAGTTTTAAGTGTTTCTACTTATTATTATTAGTCCCTATCGTAGGCATAGAGGGACTATAGCGATCGATAAATCATTGACCTGGTATTAGATTGTGCATTGACCAGAAATATTTCCATATTGTGTATTGTTGGAACAAGGGAAGTGGAAACATCGATTTTTATATAATAAAAAGTATCATGTTTGTCAAGATACGATTGGACAATGGATTGGAGGTCTTATTGCCACCTTCACTATTCTCATTGTTAAATATCTCGACATATCAAAAGTTTTTGGTAGTATATGTTCTTTTTGAATCATATATTTTATTATGCATTTGTTGAAGGTGGATTAATGCTAGCATTAGTTCGGATGTTTCCCTTAACATTTTCTGCTGGGTAGAAAACATTCTCTACCATATTACTATGTGTGATTTTTTCTTAATATTGCATGCTTCGAGAGAACAGGCCTGCCATGTTGCACATTTTCTTAAATGCTTGCACAGACCTATGCCCTTCGACAATCCTGACAATCTTAATTGTTCACCTAATAGCTCTGGTAGTGTCAAATGATTATTGTACAAATGCATTGAAATACAGTTTCGTTCATCGTCGACATCGCTGCTCGAGTGCTCGATCCTTTTTCACTGGTTGGTCCCATGATTCTAGCTCCTGTTTGATTGAACTTTGCAAAGTTGAGGTCCTACACTTGAAGTTCGAGCTCTTTGTGGTTGTTCACTAGTTTGTTGTTCTTCAACTTTGAAAGTTGTTGGACCTGTTGTTACGGTTTGCAGTTTTTGGGGCTGAGTTCTTCTCATGCTTTGTTGAAAAGTAAGTTTCCCTATTGTTGTTGTTTTTTCAATGGTGGGTGTCCTTGCCTTCAAATTCTATTGCAGACCATATTTGTCTGTGCTCTTAGTTTCTGTTCCTAAAAACCATGTGTGTTGCAATGCAGAGGGATTTATGAAAAGTAGTTGGGAGCCATTATAAGAGGGAACAATTGGGCAGTGTAGAGACCCAGGGTATGCTTTTATTCTCTGGGTCGAAAAACTGCGTCTACCTGTTATGGTTTTGCTGAGTAAAGCTATTGTTTTATTTATTTCTGTGTTTTCTTCTCATCTGCTATGGGGACTAGTGGGGATTCAAGTTGAGAAGAAGAAGGTTGAAATATACATACGGGGATTGGTACCCTATTTTGCTTTCCTTTTTTTATTTTGCTACCTTTTATTTTTTTCCCCTGCTTTTCTCTGTTTTCATAGAAACTGAAAGTATGTAGAAAAAAACTTCAAAATGACAGTTGAAGAGATGAAAGAAGTAATAGATGTCGAGTCATATGAAATAGATACACAGTCCATTATACATGACAACATTGACATAGTTTTGCATAGAAATGGGTTTTCTAGATTGGATGCATTCTTGTATACTGTTGGGGATTGTCTTTTCGATACATTCCAGGTTCTACTTCATTTCCATTATCTGTCGATCGAGTTGCACAATGAATTGATAGATTATTTCTTGACCTATTTTAAAAATGGCGATGCCGAGGCTTTGCAATCCTATGAATACGAATTGGAATCTGATTTTCTTAGGAAGATGCATGGAATACATGATGACAATACATATTTTTCAAAGATGTGGTTGTCTGCATCTCCAATTCTACCTGTGCATGAGAGGGGAATTCGGGGAGATACATTTTTTATAAGGTGGTTGTCTAACTGGATGAATATATCAGTTGGCATTTGGTCATTGACAAGAAAAACACGATATCTACTATTCAACAAAACTGCATCTAACAATCCATATTGCATCTTGTTACATGATGTTAATGCCCTCAATGCCCATTATGAACCACTGTTGTACAGGAAAATGTCCATATGCAATATAGAAGGTCCTTGTATCTACTTGTTCGTTATTTTCAAAGCCCTTCAATCACAATGGTAATGGATTTTGCATGGCATAGATTGCCATGGTTTACAGCTGGCAACAAATGTTGTGTCTAGCTGTGGGGATAGTCCATTCAATGAAATTTGTTGGCAACAGAGTTCGATGTTTAGCCGTTGCAACTTTACACTGTACAGTCCTTTTATAATCCAATTATAGGCGACAACCAATAAGTTTTTAGGTGCTTGCATCAACACCTTTTCCCATATCTCATAGAAAATATGTTGGCAGTTGGAAATTGGCAGGAATACCTTGTGAACATGGCGTTTCCATATGAAAAAGGGAATATGGAGGGTTGCAGATTCTATTTTCAATGGATGTCTATGATATTCAGGGTGAATATCTAGGTGTGGTCTCCCTGTGCCAGATGCTAGTGTCCATTCCTGGGTTATTCATTCAAATTATGATCAAACAATTGACATCCTCTTGTTGAAAACATATACAACACATATCCATTATGAGCCTTTGCTTGCACATATCGGTAGTTCAGGATTGATTGTCCATGCTGCCCAAATGACATTGAATTTTCATAAGTGTGGAATGATTTTTAGTGAAAATGAAACTCCTCCCAGTTGCGATATGGGAAGACAGGGCTTGAACAAAAAAAACATGCATAAAATTCATGATAGTTGTGATGAGGCCATAGACCACTTAGACAAAAGAAGTAGAGTAAGTTATCACAATTTGAAAAACATTATTCGTCAAATTCATCCGACTTATGATAAGGTCATAGAGGCTTTGAACAAAAAATGTAAAGTAGTTTCTCAGAAGTTGGGTGAGAGTCAAATTCATCCCAGTTGCCACCAACTCATCCTGCCCTTGGGAAAGAAACATAGAGTAAGTTACCACAACTTGAAAAATCTCATGCACGAGAGAAAAAAATGCATTGCTACACTTCCTTTTAGAGAGAAACTCACATATCAAAATGTAAAGAAATTTGTTCGTGAAGGACAGAACATAAACAAGTGTGATTGAATTTCCCAGAATGGTGATGCAACTGTGCTAGTTTTTGATCTAGAAGAAACACCATGTAGTAGTAGCAATGAAAACCAGGAAACATTTTCTTCCAATACTTCCTTGCGAAAGAAAAATGCAAGACATAACTACATGAAACAAATGAAAGACACTCCTTCCATTGTATGTGCAATTTGTGAACATTTGAATTTTTCAAAAAATAGTAAGTCTTTCATGCCTGATTTGCAAGCAGAATACCTCTTCTTAATAGTGCATGATAAACCATTTTCCAGTGGGAAAGTTTGTCTTCCATGCAAACGATCACTTGAAAATGGAAAACTGCCACGATTTGCAACCCCTGACCGAATAAGATGTAATACATCACTAGCAGATGTAAGTGAACTTACAGACCTTGAGGAGAGACTTGTGTCTCTATGAATTGCATTTTCTCAAATCAAACCTTGGGGCTATGAACGACCCCAGATGGGCTTGACAAGATCAATTATTAATGTGTCTGGTCAACTAGATGTTGTGCAAAAAGCATTACCACAATTCATTAACAATACGATTACAATTGTTATGGCTCTAAAATATGCTTGCGATACAAAAATGCCTATCAGAAAAGCAAAGTGCATGTGCATGTTGTTATGAAAGCATTAAAGGAATTATGTTCCAAGGCCCTGTACAAAGCAAAGAACATTTGTATAAATGTCAACTAGGACAATGTTCTTGCAGAAGAACATGGCAATTTTGCAGACACTCTTGAAAATCCTAGTGATTTTGATGCAAGTGATGAATCGAAGAATGAAACACCTGCTAAAACATTGGTGCATGGATTCACTGATTCACAGTGCATTCGTGACTTGCAAGACAAAATAGTCAAAATTGCACCCACCTAGGTGCAACATCCACTTGGAATATTCAAAGACAAATTCGTTGAGGAAATGAACTTTCCAATGCTCTTCTATCGAGATCCATGGGGCACTAATATTACATAATGATTCAATGATCATAAAATAGTCCGATGGGAGATGCTACATTCAAGCAGCTACTTCTTTTGTCACATAAAATTTTTTTTTTTCAAAACAATGCACATAATAATAGATCAAGTTATGTCATGTATCTGGGTCCAATTAAGAAAAGGCCAGTTACAAGGAAGAAAGTTGTTCGCCAAAGATGTGAAGTACAAAGTAAACCTAGAAAAAATTATGAAATCTAATATTGGATACATAGATTTCAAAAACATTTGCACCTGTACTGACTATTTAAGCAAAAAAAAAAACAAAAAAATTGCAATGATCCGACAATTCGGCCCACCAACATTTTTTGTCACATTTACAAGTGCAGAGCGTTGTTGGGATCCATTGGTGGCTGTCATATCTAAACTACATAGGAACAAGAAACATAAAAAAGAAACCGATACACTGGAAAATAACTACATTGACTACCTCATAAGAAAAGACCCGGTGACATGTACTCGCTACTATAGACATAGAATAAATTCTTTGAGAAAATTGATATGCCATGATGAAACATTTTTCACAAAAATATCAGACTACTTTTTGTGACTAAATTCCAGAATAGGGGAAATGAACATCACCACACACTGTTGTGGATAGAGGGTGCACTGGTCTATGGAGATGATAAAAATTAAGAGATCGAACAATTTGTGGATAAATACATAACATGCAACATAGATCATTTGGATCCAGAACTTGCGAAAGTCCATAGACATTACCATACAATAAGTTGTAGAAAACAAAAAAACTCGCATTGCAGATACAACTTTCTCGTCCTGCTAAAGAGAGCTATAGGAATCATAGAGCCAGTTAGTCTAGAGGACAATGTTGTTGTTGAGAAATCTAAATCCTTGTTTACATTTCTAGAACAAGGAGGATTTGACGAAATGATGATCTTTGATGCCTTCTTGACATAGGTAAATCTATCAAGACATGCGTACATCCAAGCCATACAATGTACACTTAGGAAACCAACACTTTTCCTTAAACAAAAACTCTCCCATATTTGGAACAATAGTTTCTCTAAGGACATGCCAATTATGTGGAAAGAAAATACAGATGCACATTACCTGTTGAATGCATATGTTGCAACGTCGTACTATACCTCGTATATGAAGAAGATTGACAAATCTATGAGAAGTGCATTCAGAAGAATATGCAAACAACATGAAATAAGTCATATTGATGCCATCCAAATGATACACACACTTGGAAATACGTTGCTTAATATTCACCAAATGTCTTCTCATCAAGCAGTTCACATTGCACTTTCCTTACCCCTCACTTGTAGTTCAGGAAAATGTGTCTTCATAAACACATCTCCACTTGAAAAACACACATTTGTTCTTAAACCACCGTTTTTTCTATAACAAGAGCCTGACAATTTAGAGGACGTCTTATGTCACTCTTTTATTAATTATTACATCCATCGTCCATCTCCTATTAGGCATATTTGCTTAGCAAAATTCTTATCGCATTACAAAAGAAGTGGTGCACCCGTATCAAAAAGAAAAAAACACTCTATCATACGGGTTTTCAAATACAATAAACATTGTGACTATCAAAACTATTGTAGAGAAAAATTGTTGATGTATGTTATGTTTGATGAAAATGAAGAGACATAACTTCTCTACATGGGAGGCTGCGTATGTTGCGTCTCAGACTATAGTGCACATTAATGAAGCTAGATTTACCTACAATGTTAATCCAACATGGGGTGATCTAGAAGTTTCACTTAATGAACTAGAAAACCTTGGAGATCATGATGACACATTCAAAAACCCAAAAACAACCATAACTCCTTCCAAGTCCTATGACTTACAAGGGGATTTTCCTTGTCTTCCAGCGACTGGAAGTGAAAAACGTATCAATCTTGGTTTTCAAGTTACAAAACATCCTTTCGTAATTGAAAATAATGAATACCACAAAATAAGACGTCTGTTGAATCGGGAACAACAAACAATTGTAAAGGACATTTCTCTTAAAAAATGATTGAACACGAAAAGTCTTGTTCACATGTTCTTGACAGGTGGAGCAAGAATAGACAAGACATTCACAA
>JZKD02S1200488.1:0-12557 GCA_000966675.3 Picea glauca | reverse complement strand
ATAGGCAACTCCCAGTGATGAGATGTCAGAAAAATCCATTTCAGTTTGGATGTATCTTTGTAGAGCCCCACGGTATTTCATAACCAAATTCCACTCAAAATATTTGATACCCAACTTGGTGCGTAAGGTATGGAAGGTATTGGTGAAATTTGACACTGTTTGGCCCCTCTCTTGATGCAACGTGGTCCATCTCATGTACTGGTCATCATAGTTACCAATAGGGTAATATTGTTCTTTGACCACATCCACAAAAAACTCCCAAGTGGGCTCGGCCCCATATATTCTAGAATCCTTTGTGGAAATTTCCTCCCAGTAAGTTTCCCACCAATGTTTGACATCGGGGAGAGCCTTAAGGAGTGCAAAGGTGATCTTTTCCATGTTGGAGAAATTGTGAACAAAGAAATGACCTTCTAGCAGATTTAACCATTTTTCTAGGGCATATGCATCTATCTATCCTTCAAATATGAGAATATCAAAATTAACTTGTACATTTAAAGGAGAGGTGCCTCCAAAGTGGTCTCTTTATGAAGATGTGCTTGTTGTTATCAGTAGGAGTTGAAGGATGTGGGAAAAATTCTCCATCATTTCGTCCCTCTGTCATGTGAGAGCTTGCTCAAGCAACAGATTAATGGAATCGTCTTCTCTGTTGTTTTTTTTTTCTTTAATCATGGAGGGTTTCTTGGGTGTGTGAGAGATATTTTCCTTGAGAGAGACAAGCTCTTGTCCCAACTTTCTATACTCATACCTCATCAGGGACATGCACTGAAAAAACGATCAAGAGAAGCCTTCTTTGATACCACTGATCCAGATTATTTTAGGCACGAAATGAGAGTAGAGATATATTAAATAAATGTACATAGATATATCATATATCTAATAATATAACAGAAATATATAAGATACAACCATAAACACAAAGATACAATAATACACAATTTCTATTAATGAGTGAAATGTACAAAATTGTCAAAGTACAGAGTGAAAGACTCACTAGAATGGTGGAAACTTATCTTTGAGAAGAGATGTGAAAACTACTCGCATTCGCAAGAAGATGATTATGAAAATGAGGCTCCAAAGGAATTTTTAACATAAATAAAATCCAAAACACTAACCCTGGAAGATGAAAACCAACAATTTTGTGGACCCCGTTTTGGGTAGTTTGGTGTATCAACTTCCTGGGGGCGTAACTTTGCATACGATCTCCATTTGGAGTGTACGATAGCTCATTGGAAAGGTATCATCTAGGAGATTCATTTTTTGGGCTCAAACAAATCCTTTGTAAATCATTTAAGTGTGCGATCTCGAAAAAACTTCATTTAGGCCCTCAAATTGGCCTCGAAAGTTTAGGAACCAAAAAACTGCTAAAAATAGTAAATTGCCAGAAGAATGTTTTGAGCCAGTTGGAATAGGTGGGTGGCCACCGAAATCCACCTGGATCAATATATATGCCTAAAAATAATTTTGTGTGAATCAAAGACGATGTGCACAGGAACAACAACAACAACGACAAGTCAACACATACAACTTTGTACATGAGTGGGAGGCTAGAGGGAGAGAGAGGGAGAGGATACCTCTCCCTATTGCACCTTAGAATTGTTTCCTTTTGAGGAATGTTGGTCTCCTCAATTTTTATGATGAGGATACATCCCTCACGGGGAGCTCTTCATTTTTATAGTAGTTGATCCATCGCAAGGATCACGCTCAACAAGAATGCAAGGTCGTTCCAGATATGTGGTATCATATCATAGAGGAGGATATTTATTTTACCATCGGGTTGTCTACGAGGGGGGAGGTTTGGCCCCAATTCCCTAATCTACTGCCCACCATTGTAGGAGAGATCCAATTGTCATATGTGTAGCAATATGCTAGTGAGGAAATTGTTTCTGCTACATACTTCTAGGTTTCTAGTGGTCAGTTGTGGATATATGCATTTGGTGTAGAGGAGGTTAGGTGTATGTCCCTTATTGTCACAACATTGACACACTTTACCTCTAATGGGAAATGCATTATTTGCTCATTGATGTAATATGTAGATATTTTAGTTCATAGGACCTCTTAATTAGGTGGTCGGAGATATTTTGCATCGATTTTTCTTTGCATTGGATCATTGTCTCTCTATTTTTGATGGGAGGTTGTTCTTCAAATTTTGAGTCAGATCTATTTACATTGTGTTTTGATATTTTTCATGTCACTCAAATAACATTACCTCGTTTCCCCCCTAAGCCTATGACTGATGCATATATGCATATGTGGGAGCATTTTTTTCCCAAGAGGGGACAACCAGATTGGCCATGTACTATGATCGATAAAGAGTTATGTGATTTATTGGTTGGAGAGGAAAATATCGTCCTTGATATTGTACAGTACCCGTATCTGAGAATGGATTGGAGAGGATTATGATCATCCTATTCACTCCAGATGAATCACCAGATGATATAGGTAATATTATTGTTATGTTTTGGTAAATCTATTTGCATATTTTTTTGTCTCATATAATGCACATATAATTTATTATAACATGTTGTTTCAATTATTTAATTATTATTGTCTATTCATTTGCATATATTGACACATATCTTAGAGACGAGCCTCCACAACATGATGAGGATATGGATGAGGCATCTCAATAGCCTCCAATATATAGACCTAACATGCGACGTAGGATGGATTGGAGAGTTCAAACCGAGATGGTGGATTAGATATGTGGTCTGATTGTCAGGCAGGGGGTGGCACTTTTATACATTAGAGAGATATCACGAGTACTAGATCTATCTAACATATGCTTGACCCTCCCTCATGAAATGACATCATTGATTCATCATGTTGTTAGTGACCTCAACCTCACCTAGAGGGTGATGGATGATTCTTATTCCACTTCATTTGACTCATTTTCTGAGGATGATTCTCTTGATCCTCCACTGCTTGATTATCTGCCACCTTGTCCTTCACCACACAGACTGACATTCCCTCCACTAGCTAGTCCTCCTCCTCTACAAGTGTCAAAAATTACACCATACACCTATCCTTCTCCACATGTGTCACTAGATACACCATATTCCACCAATCCTCCTTCTCCACCACCACATGTATCACCAACTACACCATCTGGCACCCACCTATCCTCCTCCTCCTTCTCTACATAATATTGGTGGAGAGATATATCATACTCTACTTTTTTCATTGTTATATGACATGGGTATTGATATACCCTGTGCCTTTAGTAGCAGAGGCATTGATGCCTCTGGCTTTAGTGGTGGACCTAGCTAGTAGTGGTACTTGAAATATATAGTGATTGTTGTATATTTGACTTGAAATGTATATATGATGTGTTTATTGATTTTGAAGAGATGTATATTTGACATGTATATTGATAGGTATATTTGATATGTATATCTCTCATGTATATTATGCTTTTTCGTATCATGTTGATGTTGTTGTTGTTTGATTTATAAAATGTATTATAAGTACACTAATGATTAACATTATTAATGATTTCTCTATTTTTTAATTAAATTTGAGATGTATCACTCATTTAAATTTAGAGTTTTCATATAATGTTTAACTCTTCTTCAAGGTGAATTGTTTGTCGAGC
Organism: Picea glauca; assembly: GCA_000966675.3. NCBI lineage: Eukaryota > Viridiplantae > Streptophyta > Pinopsida > Pinales > Pinaceae > Picea > Picea glauca. The sequence continues at coordinate 8,965 of JZKD02S1200488.1, read as the reverse complement.
AAGATACAATATGTTGATTAAATATGTTTACAAAAAAAATACATAAATATGATGAGTGGGATGTTTGTGATTTGAATAATTATGTCATTTTCATATATTGTAATAATAATTTTGTAATATAATTATTCACTAACATTATGATATAATTATTCACTAATAATAATAATGTTATTTTATTAATTTTAATTATTCAAATATTACAAGACAAAGCTATAATATAATTGTTTACTAAAATCACAATTATTGTATTTTATTTTTCCAAAGATTTTATTAATTTATATTATTCAACTATTATAATATATTAAAATTATTTACTTAAGTTTAAATCATTAAATATAACTAATATATAATAATAAATTTTGTTTTATACACTTTTGATGAAATTGTTTTACAATTTTCAACTCTATTACCAACTTTATGAATCTTTTATTAAAAAAGTACGTAAACTTATATAAGTATTAGTTGAATCTTCTATTAAAAAATTAGGCTAAGTATTGTATTTAGTTCATTTTTTGTACTAAAATGTATGCAACTATTGGATTTATTCATTTTTTGTATTAAAATGTATGCAAATATCGGATTTAGTTAATGAATGAATAAATTAATTTGAATAATTACTCTTATGAAATGTTATTATTTTTTTTCATTTATTTAAATGATAAAGTTATAATAATTGTTCATAATTAAATTTATAATAGTTTTATTTAATAATTTTTTATTATTTAAAAATTATAATTAATTAAATTTATTTAATTAAATTAAAATTATTAAATATGAAAACCAAATCATTAATAATGGTGAATTTTAATATACACAATTTGGTTTAAATGACTATGAATTTTTTTCTCTGTCACCAACTTTATGAATCTCCTCATAAGGAAATGTAAGTATTAGATTTAGTTAGTGAAGAAAATAATTAATATGTTAAGGTTAAAATAATATTAAATCAAATTAGCCTGCAGGGATTTCGTCTAGTGGCCAGCGAACGTACTGTTAAGGTGTTCGTGTTGTTAAGCAAGTCACGAGTTCAAACCTCGATTTATCCAAAGGCGTGCTTGCGGGCTGTGCGATTCTCCCTAGGGGTTATAAGGTAGCTGACAAGATTTGACCCCATGTCACATGAGTACGATACTGTCGTCGTTGTCGATTCCCCTAGTCATATATATATATATATATATATATATATATATAATCAAATTAATTTTATATTAATAATTAAAAATACATTTTTTTAAAAATAAAACTCAATAAATATATTAAACACAAGTCACTATGTAGATGTTGTAGGACTTAGCCCCCATATTTGATGTAATGATTTCATCTAACATGGGTGTATATGCATCAATATATTCACAATAAACAAAAGGATTTTATTGTTGAATTAGCATGCATTGTAATGTTTTGGTGATTTTGTTATCAGTTGTCACTTCTTCTTTTTGTAAATGAATTAATTTTCCATGAGTTATATGATGGTTTCCTTGTTTTTTTTAGGATATAAATATTTGTTTTCCATAGTAACAACTTGGCTTGTAAAAATTGGATTGTTACTTTATCAATGAAATCCTAATACATAATTAAATTTTCCTTGCTTGTGACTACTCTTTGGAAAAGACTCTTTTCGAATTTCAATTTCCTTTCTATTATATTGACACTTATTTTAAGGAGAATGTAAAATGAATGATTAATATAAGTTTATATGTTTAGAAAACTAGATGATGGAGTGGAATAGGTGAAGGCCATTATAGTTGCACTAGTTAAGGATGGGAATGTCATCCATGTTGGCAATTCCAACACCAAAAGTGTGATTCCACAACTCATAGATGTTGCAAGAAGTTATTTTGTTGGAATTTCCCTTAGAAGTTCCATCAAAGTAAGTATATATTTATTTGAATTTTGAATTTTTCAAACAATAAAATAATTTAAGGTTTGATTTTTTAATATTGTCATTTTTTATAAATAAAATGTACTTTAAATATATCTTTACTACTATATTATATGACTACGTCATCAACTTTGTGATATCTCAATTATTGTTTAGTACAAAAGTCAACATAAACATATGTTAATATAATACAACATAAATTTTCTATAATAAACAATAAACATATATCAAAACCACATTTTATGATTGCACTATTTAATGTATTTTCAATATGACGATTGTAAATGGTTGTTAAATTTTCATATCCAACCTTATAAAATGAAGGAAAAAAACATAATTGACCAATTATAGATACCCATAATAAAATGACACATCCACAATATAAATTTCATTTAACAAAACATTTACATATCACTCTTCATTTCCATCACTTCGATTATCTCTATTGATTGGCATTATAACATTGTTGTTCTCAAAAAGATGTTTCAATCTCGGATAATGTCTCAGTATGAACCACCAATCCCCATCCAACACATTTGGGTAAAAAAACACTTGGTTGCAATGTTTTGGGAAAACATAAGGATCCTTAGTTTCAACCCACATTTTTTTAGAGTTAATACATATTAGCCCACTATCATGACCTTCCTTTAAATATATCTAGTGGAATGTATCCCACCACTTGCAACTAAAAATAACACATTGAAAAAATGAAAAGTTCACTTGTATGATCTCTTATGTCTTTCTAGTGTAACCTAACTTCCCCTCTATTAGGTTTTAATCATGGTAGCTATCATGACTAGATTGGTCAAACTCAACCTCCACTCCACAATATTGTGTGATGTGTCCATCATCAACATCCTCAGTGAAAAAATGATGTCTATATCCCCACATAGATGGGAAAAAATGAACCTGTAAAAATGCAAACAAAGGATGGTGTCATGTTTCTAATAACCATATCCAATTTTGGAGGCACTAGTCAAAATAATCGAGAGAATTATGGAGCGTGAGAAACCCGAGGCTTGCTCCTCTAGTGGTTCCTAGGTCGTCGCCTCCCTCGACTGTCCTGGCCCTCTATGGCCTCTACAGATCCGGACCCGGATCCCCCTCTAGACTTCCAAGATGACGTCGCCACCTTCAAGGCCCTCATGGGATCACTTTGTCGTCCTTCAACGCGACCCAACACCTCTCTATTTGTCAAAATACTGGAGTAGATCTTGGAAGTCTCAATCCCCAGTACCACGATGAGAAGAAAATCTCTTTCCTTCACCTCTAGAGAACTTGTCGGATAGTTCACGAGCCTTTGGCCCTCACCTCGACAAATAAATCTTTGGATTGAGCAAAACTGACACCCCCTAGTCCAAGGACGTATGAACCACTTCTTATGCGGTAAGGGATTCTATATTTTCTATTTCAAGCTGAAATCAAACAGAGATATTTTTTTCAGAAATGATCCATAATTCTTTGGACAAGAGAATTATATTTAAACAAACGGATGCCTGATTTCGACCCAAAAAATGACATTCCTTCAGTTGTTCCAGTATGGGTAAGGCTTCCACACTTTCCTTTTCATTGATGGGGTGATGAAGTCCTGAAAAGCATAGGAGACGCCCTAGGAAAATATATTGATAGGGAAGATCCCAGATCCAGTCTTTATTCCTGTGCCAGGATCTGCGTAGAAGTAGATCTAGAAAAAGGGCTCCTCGAAGCATTCAAATTAAAGTTGGACGACTCAATCCACATCCGAAAATTAGATTATGAACAACTCCCATTTAAATTCAAATCATGCCATGAATATGACCACTTTTCATAGAAATGTCCCAGCAACAAGAAACCCTCAGAAGCTGAAGCATCTCCACAAGAATATGGATGGCAACAGGTTCGCAAAAAAACCTCTAGCGGAAAAAATAATGGATCTTGTCCAGGACCCCCAGGCCCTTTTCCCAACAAAAAACCCTCACAAAAAAAACCTACTCCGAAATCCCCACCCAAAAAGGCTCCCTCTTTTCCCCCCAATCCCCCTCCTATCCTCAGCCATAACACCTTTGACCCGTTAGGAGAAGAAGCAACTGCTAAAGAAAAGGCTCAAGGAAAGAAACATACTATAGAGCATACTATCTACACCTCAACAAGGAAAGAAGGAACTAGAAGAATGGAACATTCAGTCCACAACAGTCGAGCTCCCTCCAACACCCTTAAATGATATTTCTCTCTTGGAGCTGTAGGGGCTTCTTCATTAAGATTAAAGCTGAAGCACTAAAAGATCTAAAACAAATGGTCATCCCCTCAGTCATCCTTCTCCAGGAAACTAAAATGGATTCTTCATCACTTCTTGAAGCAACAAATAAAATATTCAACAACATCGATGAAGCGACAATCAACTCTCAAGGAGCCTTTAGCGGCATCACAACTCTCTGGAATGAGAAAATTTGGAACTCTGAGGTAATCTTTGAAACCCAAAACTGGATTTTAACAGTCCTGAAAAATAAGGACAACAACAACATCATTTATGTGGTCAATGTCTACAGGCCAAACTCTTATAAAGACAAAATGGCAACCTAGACCTCTCTCTCAGATCTCTGAAACTCCATAGACCCCTCCTCCTGTATAATCCGGGGAGACTTCAACACCCATCTCAACCCCAGACAAAAAGAATGAGGAAGAAAAGTAAGAGATCCCTTCTCAGAAAACCTCACCGACCTCATTTTAGATTGGGATATGCAAGACATCAAACCTGCTAAAGTAAACTACACTTGGAACAACAAATGGGTTGGCCTTCAACATATAGCAGCTCACTTGGACTGTTTCCTCATTAGAAGAAACTTCCTCCTCTCCCCTTTCATCATCTCCTCCCAAATTCTCCCCCTTGCAATATCAGATCATAAACCTATTACCCTCTCTTTCCTCTCCCCCTAAAACTTTGGTCCCCTCCCCTTCCGCTTCAACCAACTCTGGTTGGGCAACCCAACCATCCCCTCTCTTGTTACAAAATCTTGGACCACCCCCTTCTCTGGCTCCCCTAATTTTTTCTGGGAAGGTAAGCTCAAATCCATAAAGCTATCACTCAAAGAGTGGATGAAAAAGTCTTTCACCCCCCTTCAATAGGAAAAGAAAGAAAAAATAGAGCAACTTAGAAAAATTCAGCAGCAAATAGAATTGGAAACAGTAATAGAAACACTGATGAATCAATACAAAGAGGTGCAACAACACCTTCGGTTCATGCTGTGCAGAGAAGAAGAACATTGGCGCCTGAAGTATAGAAGCCTCCAGATAAAGGCATGATACTCAAACACCTCCTTTTTCCATAAGAAAGCTCAATCTCAGAGGAAAAAAAACACAGTCACCTCCATTACCTGTAGCACAGGGAAACAAATCGACTCTTACGAGCAGGTTAAAGTAGAGGCATAGTCACCTCTATTACCTCTAGCACAGGGCAACAAATCGAATCCTATGAGTAGGTTAAAGTAGAGGCTTATCACCACTTCAACAATATATACTAGCAACCAATTGAGGAAACAAAAAATATGGAGGCTATTTGCATGCTTGCTAACATCCCTTAGTTAGTTTCAGAATCATAAAGTAACCAACTAATTCAGGATGTCTCAGAGGAAGAAATAGTCAAAGAAATCTGGAGTTTGGATCTTGAGAAAGCTATTGGACCTGATGGATTTCCAATCAGATTTTATCGATCTTATTGGGACATCATCAAACGGGACTTGAAGAAAATGATAAAATACACTTTTCACAAACATAAGGTCAGAGGGGCAACCAACTCTACCTTCCTAGCCCTCATTCCCAAGGAATACAATCCCTCCAATTTCTCTCGCTTCCTCCCTATCTCTCTCTGCAACTCCTCATACAAAATCCTCACCAAAATTATCACAAACCGACTCACCCCCTTGCTTACAAAGTTAATCCCAGAAAATTAGAGAAACTTTCTTAAAGACAAGAAGATAATAAACAACATTATTCTGGTCTAGGAAGCCATCCATTCTAGCAAGAAAACCAAAACTCCAGGTATGGTCATCAAGCTCGGCATGGAAAACGCTTTTGACTGGGTCAAACATAGTTTTCTATTCTCAATCCTCAAAGCATATGGATTCTTAGAAAACTTTATCAATTGGACCAAAGCTTGCATCAGTACACCATGGATTTCTCCTCTCCTAAATGGGCGTCTTGCAAATTTTTTCAAGGAAAGAAGAGGCCTTCGACAAGGTTGTCCTCTCTCTCCTTTCCTCTATATTTTTCTAGTAGACTCTCTCAGTCAAAAGTTGGAAGAGGAACGAAGGAAAGCTCCCTGGTCTACTCATAGCGAGAGGGGTAGAAGAGATAAACCACTCTCAATTTGTATATGAAACTCTCTTACTGGGATCAACCACAATCCACATCGCCAAACAATTCCAAAATATTCTCAGCTCCTTCCTCACAGCTTCAAGTGGCAAGTTGAACATATCCAAATGAAGAATTTATGGATGGCATGTCCCAGGGCATATAAAAGAACAAATCGTGACAATATTTGGCTTTCCCATCATCACTACATGTAATTATTTTAAATATCTGGGAATACCCATTTTTCTCAGCTCTTATAGCTCTTCAGCTTGGTAGAAAACATTGGGAAAATATCAGTGAGAATTCATAATTGGGGAGGTTGTTGGATCAACCCCACTGGGAAAATTGTTTTAATAAAATCAGTTATTTCTTCCCTCTCCATCTTTCAATGATCAGTATTACTATCTCCCAAAGGTATTCTAGAGAAAATATCCAAAGCTCTAAGATACTTTCTCTAGGTAGGTGGAAAAACGAACAAGAAAAAATTCCACCTTATAAACTAGAAACAAATCTGCCAGCACTACAAAAAAGGAGGTTTGGCCATCAAGGACCCAACTCTAATGAATATCTCATTGGGAGCTAAGCTAGCTTGGTGTTTAATCACAGACAAACTATACTGGTGGAAGCTAGCTCTTATAAACAAGTACTTCCACTCCTCCAGCTACTATTCCTAGATGGATCCATCATCACCCTCCCAGGCTCTCTGATATGGCACCTTCTCAAAAATGTTNTTTTAAATATCTGGGAATACCCATTTTTCTCAGCTCTTATAGCTCTTCAGCTTGGTAGAAAACATTGGGAAAATATCAGTGAGAATTCATAATTGGGGAGGTTGTTGGATCACCCCCACTGGGAAAATTGTTTTAATAAAATCAGTTATTTCTTCCCTCTCCATCTTTCAATGCTCAGTATTACTATCTCCCAAAGGTATTGTAGAGAAAATATCCAAAGCTCTAAGATACTTTCTCTAGGTAGGTGGAAAAACGAACAAGAAAAAATTCCACCTTATAAACTGGAAACAAATCTGCCAGCCCTACAAAAAAGGAGGTTTGGCCATCAAGGACCCAACTCTAATGAATATCTCATTGGGAGCTAAGCTAGCTTGGTGTTTAATCACAGACAAACTAGACTGGTGGAAGCTAGCTCTTATAAACAAGTACTTCCACTCCTCCAGCTACTATTCCTAGATGGATCCATCATCACCCTCCCAGGCTCTCTGATATGGCACCTTCTCAAAAATGTTGCTCCTCTTATTCAAGCCAAGATTTCATGGGCTCCTGGAAATGGAGATTTAATAAATATCTAGTTGGATCATATCCTCAATCATGAAACTCTGATCTCCCACTCGACTCTCTATCCACTCAAAGTTTGGTGTTACGCTAATGGCTTCTCCAAGATTAGTGATTTATGCCTCTGGGGCACCGAAGGGGACTGGGTCAATTGGAAGTCACCTAATCCCCCATATTTTCTCAACCCTCTCCTCCCCATCTTCTTCAACAATCTGGCCAGATGTGCTCCTCTTAATCGTTCCATTCTAGACTCTCGAAGTTGGGGTGATAAATCTTTTTCTGTCAAGGATGATTATACCCATATTCGCTCTGAAATTCAAGGCCCTCCCCCCTCCAAAATATAGAAAGAGATATGATCTTACCCCTTTTTACCCAAAATCAATACTTTCTGCTAGCTCTTGGTCCATGGAAAAATCTTAACAACTGAAAACCTCCTCAAATGAGGCATTGAGGGGCCCTCTTTCTACCCCTTCTGTCTTGCAGCCTCAGAAACCATCACCCATCTTTTTATGGAATGCAATTTCACTACCCAAATCTGGAACCTCATCTATATTCCCCTTCCCAACTCCCATCCTCCCCCAGGAAATTGGAATAACTTTTTTATCCTATGGAAACAAAGATATGCTGGCAGCTTCAAAAGAAAAAAGAAGTTCACTCTTCTCTGGTTATCTCGCAATCAAGCTATTTTTCGCGAGAAGCTCCCCCCTATGCATAACATTTTTTCCAAGATCTGTGGCTTAATATCAGAAGTCTTTAGAACCAAAGCAGTTGGTTTCGATCATCCAAGAATATTGGAACCAAGTGAAGAATATTGGGTCAACTACATTCGGGGGCCATCAAGGGGCATCCCTGTCTCTCCTAGGCAGACCCCCAAACAACAATATTGGAAATTATGCCTTGACAACAATAAATTCTCACATTGGCAAAGACAACAACATACCTCCCTTCTTTTCTTCGATGAAGAAGCAACAGGTAACCCAGGGGTGGCAGGTGTAGGGGGAGTCATCTACGATTCTGAGGGACAAAAAGTAGTAGATTACTCTCTGGGTATGGGAAAAATAAATAATAACAGAGAAAATATCCTCACAGTCTATATGGGATTGAATCTAGCACAAGAGATGAACATACAAACTCTAAATGTTTTGGGGACTCTAAAATAGTCATAAAGGAGCTTTGGGGTCAGTCAAGTTTTCCAAAAGGCCCTCTTAAAGGTATATGCTCAGGAATAAACTCTCTAAAGAATAAATTCATCATCCTAAGCTTCTTCCACATCTTGTGATCTCAAAAATTAGAGGCAAACAATTTGGAAAAAGAAACAAATATTCTGGAATAGAGTCACCTATTTACCAATCAAACCTCCTCTTATGTTCGGTTGCCTTAATTTCGCCCACCTCTTCGTCCCTCCATATAATACAAGGAATAGTTATACCCATCCTGTTCCCCCTCTCCTAACCCCTCCAACCTTTAA
>JZKD02S1200455.1:0-12557 GCA_000966675.3 Picea glauca | reverse complement strand
TTTTTTTTCCCTATAAGGAAACCCTCTCTTATGAGGGAATTGTATTGTGGCTGTGCATTATTGCGAATGTTGTATTATGAGAGAGGATACTGCAAGAGAAAGAAGAGGAAGTTACAACGGTTTAGCTATAAGTTGTATCCCTTCATTTTGCCGGATAATAAAAAGGAAGGACTTGGAAATTTTTATGGTGGACGTATCCCACACTGGGTGAACCACATATATCTATGTCTCTATTGTATTGTGTATCTTATGTGTTTTATTTCCGCATTTGTTTTATTTTATTGCTCCACGATCTTGTTTTTCTAACATTGTTCCATGACACTAATCCTATTAATGGTCATTATGAACCATTGCTCTATAAAAAATCATCCATATGCAATTTTGTAAGATTTGATACTTACTTGTCCCTCATGTGCAAAGAGTTTCAATTCCAATGGAAAGATATTATGCATGACATGTATGCTTGTGGATTGGACATAGTAACAACTAGTACATTTAGTTGTGGCGAGAGTCTGTTGACTACACTTTGTTACTTGGTTGTGACAAAGTTCAATGAATAGTCTCTAAGACTATACATTGTCCAATCCTTTCACAATGCACTTATGGGTGGAAATCACTATGCCTTTCGTTGCCTTCATCAACATTTGACACATGATGTCATGCAAATCCTGCCAACAATTGGGAGTTAATAAGAATATATAATAAACATGTTAATGCCATATGAGAAGGGGAATATAGAGGGCAGACCATTTTGTTTGTAGTGGGTATCAATCATATTCCAAGAAAATATCCAAGTTTGGTCCTCCCTTAAAAATAGCATTGTCAACTGCTACAGTATTGATTCAAACTATGATAAAACAATTGATGTTATATCATTTGAGACAAATACAATGCACATCCACTATGAACCATTAGTAAGATAACATTTCAACCATGAATGCACTTTTCATTGTAACCATGTTGCAATAAGTCTGAACATGGTGGATGGAGTCAACTGCCACATGATTACAATGATACTGAATCCAACATGTAAAATCAATCACATTATGCTTCATGGCCATGTACTGAAACAACATCATCATGTGTTTGATCAACATTGTACAAGAACAACCGTGTTAACAAATAACGATGATGGCTTCAAGCTATGTCATCGTCAAGAATTGGGAAGCCCTAGTAAGAAACCTAAGCTTACTTACCACCAACTGAAAAAATTTATACGTGAAAAAACCATTGCATTAACACGTTCCTTTTTGAAGACAAGGAACATATGGCCAATTTAGGAGCCCAACAAACTCATCACCTTGCACACTTTGCACAAATTGTGGTCTGAACAAATAGTCGTTCCAACCTCCACATCCCCTGCCACCAAGCAGACCCATTTTCAAATCATACACATAGAATCAGTTACCACTAACTGAAAAAGGAAATACGTCTAAGACAAAAAAGAGATTACATATCCACAGTCAACCATCATTTTGAAAAGATTCCAAACATAAGGTTCCATAGATTAAAGAAAACACTTTGCAATGCCAAAAACGAAAAAGAATAGATACTCATTGGGTATTCCCATCTACAAAAGAAAGATATAAAAAAAATCTATATGGAACAAATTAAAGAGACTCCTAGGATCACATGTGCGATTTGTGAGCAATTGCATTTTCAAAAGAACATTAAATGTTTCACCCACGACTTGGAAAAAGAATATGTGAGTTTGACATTGAATGATAGAACGTTCTCCAAAAATATGTGTTTCATGCAAAAGGTCACTCCAAAATGGAAAAGTGTCACAGTTTGCAACACCAGACCAAATAAGACGTAACACACCATTACCAGATGTAACCACACTTTCAAAATTTGAAGAGAGACTTGTATCAATACAAATTGCATTTGAAAAAATTATACCATGGAGTTATAAATGGTCCCAAATGGGCTTAACATGATCAATTATCAATGTACCTATCCATATGGATGTTATGCAAAAATCATTACCACAATCCATGGATGAAACCCTGATAATAGTACGTGTCGACATTGTCATGACAGCATTAAAAGAATTAAGTTCCAAAAATCTGTATAGACGAGAACTGGAATCATGTTCTTCAAGAAGAGAATGCCAACTCCACGTAAAATGAAGAGACTATTACTCAAAGCAATACATATGGTGAATCAGACAATGAAAACCCTACTAAGACATTAGTTCTTGGACTCACAGAGTCGCAACGCATCCGTAACTTGCAGGACAAGATCCTCGTGCTTACTAGAGGGCAATGTCCACTTGAAATTGTCAAGGACAAATATGTAGAAGAAATTAACTTCCCCACACTTTTGTATGGAGACCCACATGACAATGACATTACAAAATGTTTTAGCTACCTAATGACATTAATTCAAAAAATTTTTGGAAAGCCTTACTAAACTTTGAGTAAATTTTCGTCTAATTTAGTTAAATTTTATGAAATTTATTGCTTGGAGGGAGGGTGAATGATTCTTGAAATTTTCCTCCCCCTTCACCCCCCTTGGCTCCCTCCTTGCTCAAAATTGCTAAAAATTGGGTTAAATTTGGTTAAGATTGGAAAAATTTGCCAAATTTCCCATTTCTTTTTAAAATTTCAAGCATGGAGGGAGGTGTCTGATTCATAATTTTTCCCGCCACCCTTTCCCACCCACACCCTATGCTTAAAATTTGATGAAATTTGGCCCAATTTTGCCAAATTTTATAAAGTTTCTTACATGGGGGGGTGATGCTGGTAATCACCCCTGAGATGGGGAGATGTTGAGAATCATCCCCTCTCCCTCCATGCAATGAATTGCACAAATTTTCACAAAAATAGGAAACATTTGACCAATTTTTACAAAATTTAGTGTGCCCCCCCTCCATCAATGCTTGAGATAAAAAGAAAATAGAAATTTAGCAAAAGTTTGTCAAATTTGACCAAATTTAGCCAAATTTGACCAAATTTAGCCAAATTTTAGGCAATTTTGAAAAATTGGCAAGATGATGCTAGTAATTTCCCCTTGGGGGGGAAGGAAATGTTGGGCATCTCCCCCACTCCCTCTATACAAGAAATTTCATATAATTTTACAATATTGGTGAAATTTAGAAAATGACTCATTAGAAGTTTGCTAAAATTTCACAAAATGTTGTTAAACTAAAGGGAATTATCTTCTTGGTTTTACAAACTTTGTAAATTTTATGAAATGTATTCTTTAATGTTATGTTATCAAGGTAAAATTGCATACAAATTGAGTGGGCCTAATGGTTAAGAACATAGATTATATTTTTCAATATTATGTGGTTATCAATGTTATCCATGAAGACTTCAAAGGCGACACATAATGAATTTGAATGTCGACGTTTCGAACCTCAAGCCAAGTTCTTCATCAGGAGTGTTTTCTCATTGGGGGTTAAATGTAATGTCCCCTTCCAATTGGTCATAATAGAGGATGACTTAGCAGCCTATACGACTCCCATAGGCTATAGTCAACAGAAAATGGGAGTCACTGGAATTTATTTAGTGTCACTTGGGGGGAAGATGTTATGTTCATAAAGTGAAAATAGATAAAAAGATAAATTATTAATCACTTAAACATTGGAAATAAATTTTTAATGTTTAAGTAATAATTAAAGTACAGATAAGGGTGAGGTTTGATTTGGTCCAAAAAAGGGGAAAGATCTAGAAGGCTCAGAGGAAGAATAAAAGGAGGGGTATCCCTTCACCTTAGCATTCTAATTTGATCTATTTATTGGGTGCTCTTGGAGCCAAGGTTTTCGTTAGGGTTTTGTAAAAACCCTTATAGTGTTGTTCTTGTTTTTGTGCTAAGACACCTACCCTAGCTAGATAGGAGGGGAATTCATCTAGGATTTCCATTGGAGTTCCAGTTTATGGCTTTTTCTTCAACTGGGAGGAGAATTGATCTCCTTGGGAGATTCATAGAGACTCTTGTGAGGGCCGATTTATTATTTTGCAGGTCGTGGAGGTATTTACAGTAGCGAGAGGCACTTGGTGGATATCTTGGTACCTAGGAAGATCGTTAGGAGGTTTGGAAGGGATGCAACCCTTTCATATATGTTGGTTCATGGGTTGTAGAGTTCCAAAGAGGCACCAGAGTAGGGTTGCAACCCCTTGGAGGAGCCATGCAAACTTAGAGAAGGTTGCAGACCTAATTTACTGAGCCACAAATATGCAGCTGAGACCAAGGGTTTAAGGGAGGGCCGAGGCCCTCATTTGTTGTCCAAAGGCGATTGGAGTCCCACATGGGTATTCTACAGGTCGAGGGAAGAGAGAGGAGTCGTGGGATCATAGGAATCGAGCAGATAAGGTGGTTTGATTGTCATAGTAGCGAATTAGAGGCAACGAATTGTTTGGAGTGTAGTCTAGTAGTGGGAAATAAATATCAGAGGGTTATTGACATCGTGCTGATGTTTTACTTGTTATTGTGTGTTGATTTAAGTATTGTAGCTGCTAAAACAACCTCTAGAGACTTCATTGTTTCACTAGTGTTTCTATCCATAATAAAATATGTGAATGTGATCTCTTCCATTTGATATGTACTTGATTTCCATGTTGTCTATTTAATGAGATAATGGTCGTGGAAGTACTTGCAAATGTTTGTTGAAAATATTCTATCAAGAATTCTGCTTAAAGGTAGCTGAATGCAAATTGTTCAACATAATTATAAATTAGAAAACACTTTAAATTTCATGATATTCTAGAAAAACTCACTTGGGGATTAAATAGTGGTATCAGAGCTAGTGATCTTGCCAACTTGTGACTGTAATGATTCCTAAAAGAAGTGGGTGTGGAGGACAACCCTTGCTAGAGTCACCGGAAGGAGAAATATAAGTAAGCCAAATAGAGTTAGAGCAAGAAGGAAACATGGGGGACCATGGTGAGGACAATAATTTACACCTATTAGAGGCCCTAGTCAAGGGGCAACAACAAATGACCAGTGAGAAACGACAATTCATGTAGTTCCTAACATAGTTCATTACCAGCACATAGGGAGGTTCAAATGGGAACCTTTTAGAGGGAATCTGTAGAGGAGTTAAGAATCATGTAGAGGGTAGAAATACCCATACCCTAGCTCATAGTGAGAGAAAAAGGATTCCCAAGCCCCTATTACCACAGTTCCTTACAGAGCATCCTAAAGGAACACAAGAACAACCAAATCATGAACTTGATGTTACCTCCACCTACAAGGAGTATCAAGTGTTAGAGGAAGATATCCAAGAGGCCTTGTCCTATGAGGAATTCTACAACCTCAAGTAGAGGAACATGCCTAGGGAGTGGAACAGAACAACGCAGAACCAACAAAACTTTGATCTCATGCGCAAGATGGGTAGGTTGATTATCCCATATTTTGATGGATCTTCCAAAACAGAAACCATAGTGTGGGTGCATAAGTTGGATGCGTACTTCCAACTCAACCCAATGACAGAGGCAGAGGAAATCAAATTTTCCACCCTTCACTTGGAGGGAGAATGTCATGAGTGGTGGTACCACGGGCTAGTGACATTAGGACACACCATCATCACTTCATATGTGGAATTCACTCATAGTTTGGTGGTTAGGTTTGACAATATGGATCCTAAGATAAAATTCATGGAGTTGGCATAGTTGAGATATACAGGTAGAATAGATTCATACATCACATATTTTCAGAGGATGGAAGTCATGGTGATAGACATTTATGAGTAGCGGTTGGTGATTCTATTCATAGAGGGTCTAGATGAGCCCTTGAGAGGATGGGTAAAGGCCTTTAGACCAGCCACATTGCAATATTCCATCATGAGGACCCAGAATATGAGGGACATATTCTCCAATAAGGTATCAATAAAACCCTTCAACCCTTAGGGGGTAAGGAGATGAATTTTCTCCATAAGCCATGGATAGAGAAGGACAGGGTCGATGAAGAAACTAAGAAGGAGTTAAGGAGGAAGCAACTTTTCTTTAGCTATAAAGAACCATGGGAGACAGGACACCGATGCATGAGAAATGGTAAAGTACACTACATAGAGGTACTTTCCAATGAGGAGGAGGATGGTGAGGACGAGGTAGTTCACGCACAGGATAGAGAGCAGAGTAGTGGTGAGGCATATCCATCACACCATGAGGTTACGACGCAGGCACAGTTGCAGGAAGGTTTCAAGAAAGTGACCATTTCCACACTTTCAGGAGTTATATATATATATAACAAGATAGTGATATAGATATTGCATTCACCATCTTGTGTGTAGTGAGTGGTATTGAAGTGCAAATATGAAATTAGATGAAAGAAATTGAATACTGATTGTTTGACATTTGGAAAGGTTTTCTCAGGATTTATGTCTCAGTGTTTTGTTGTTGAAAAAATTGACATTGTAATTTATACTCTAAAAACAAAAGGGCCGAATGTATACACTAAGAATTGTTTTGCACCCTAGGGCCCAATGTAACAAAAAAAAAAGGATGTTCATTGTCAAAGTCCACCGTGGATTAAACCAGGTCATAGGGAGAAACAAAATATGATGGATGTGAAAATTTCCTTCTTCAAATTGGAAAGAGTCCAGGTAAAAGAAGATGAAACAGTGCACCATGTAATGAAGGTTATGTTGAATGCTTATGCAATGATTTTCGTTCCATGAAGAAAAACCAAAAAAAAGAGAAGAATGGATTTAACGTTCTTGCATAAAATGTGAGGACAAAACTACTTACATAAACTTTCAACATGTCTCAATTTATCTCATTTCTTTGTGTGGAAGGGAACCTTGGGTTTCATCGTCTTTTGCTCGTCAAGAGCTTGCATGTTAAAGTTTTTAGGTCTCCACTAGTGCTAAGCCCTTTTTATGCACAGAGTTCTGGTCACTTTGTCCACACTCAGATCAATGATTGAAAGCATTCTGAGACAATAAACAAAACATACTCATAGGACCATATGCATCAGAATCAAAGGCTTGACCGTCTGTGTCAGAGCCTTTCCTTTCTTCAAGACCCTTCCTCATAGTGCCACACAACCAAGTGTTATAACGTTGTGCCAGCATCGGGTGCTAAGGAATTGTTAGGTTGCATGTTCTCGGACTTCGAGACACTGGAACCCCTTTAAATTTAGCACCTAATCCTTTATGTCACCACCAAACTGAGTGCTATGACCACATGCTTGTTTGCAGGAAACACACTGGCGTGAAACATCATGTCCATGTCATCCTCTCCTTCCTCACACTTATATACGATGAAGGAAGGGAACCAAGGTCTGGAACCTTTTCCCACCAGTGTACGGGGAAACCAGGCATCAAACTTCCTATAGTAACCTTTTCCCTATGTACTCGAGACATCTTCATATACATTTTTTTCTACAATGTTCAATCTTCCCAAATAACAATAAAATCGATTGTAATATTGTTTATTTTGTACTGTGTATTTGATGTACTTACATACCCTTTATTTCTTTTCTCTCTAGGAATAGATTACTGTGACTACAAAATTCTCAAGTTGAGGATGACAAAGCTAGAGAAAACAAAGAAAGGGAAAAATAAAAAAGCTCTGCATTGTGGAATTTGCATTGTTCTTTCTTCCTTGCTTGCATAATATCCTAAACATTACTTAAAAATAATTTCGAACACACAAATTAGAAGATGATAGAAATAACATATGTTGAAAGTTATCAAATGAACGAATGCTCCACTGTAGATACCAACAACAACCAAGTACTAAGTAACAACAATCTTTTTAGATTAGGTGCATTTTTATACACTATGGGGGACTATTTGTTTGATGCACTACAAGTTTTGTTGCATTTTCGTTACTCTTCAGTTGAGTTGCACCATGCTCTGATAGATCACCTCCTCTTTTTCTTGCACAATGGCAACGTTGATGTGTTAGAATCATTTTAGTATGAATTGGCATATGAATTTCTGTATCAATTGCATGGAATTCATGATGTTGGTATGTATATTTCAAAGATGTGGTTATCTGAATCTGTAAAACAACTTGAAAATGAGAGAGGACTATGGGGGGATACTTTTTGCATAAAATGGATAGCCAACTGGTTAAATATATCAATCACAGTTTGGTAACTAACAAGAAAGAGAAGGTACTTTCTATTCAAAAAAAATGAAAATATAGATCTATATTGCATCTTTTTTGTTGGTTGTGGAGCCTGATTATCTTCCTGATTCAAAGGTTTGTTTCAGCCGTGCTTAGACCTCATTCCCTAATGGGGGGTGTGGGGGGGCTTTCTCCCCCACAACTGTCGTCGGGGGGGTCCAGTGGGGGGGGGGAGAAGACAATTGTTTTAGCCCCCCCCTTGGGTGGGAGATTCGGGGGAAAAAATGGGAAAATTTGGGAAAACTTGCCTTGTAAAATATTGTAATTTCGTAGTCAATCTGGACCGTTCATTATAAGATCGCAGATCTGACGGTAGAAGTTATTTTTTAGGGTTTTTTCCCTAGAAGACAACCCTCTCTTATGAGGAAAATGAATTGTGGTTGTGTATTATTGTGAATGTTGTATTCTGAGAGAGGATATTGCGAGAGAAAGAAGAGGAAGTTATAGCAGTTGAGTTGTAGGTTGTATCCCTTCATTTTGGTGGATAATAAAAATGAAGGACCCAGAAATTTCTCTAGTGGACGTCGCCCACATGGGGTGAATCACGTATATCTGTGTCTCTATTGTATTGTGTATATTCTATGTTTTATTTTTACATTTTTTTTATTTTATTTCTCTCCGATCATGTTTTTCTAAGAACTGGTATCAGAGCAAAAGGTAACTCACAAGAAAAGAGGGTTCATGGTTCAAGTGAGAGCAATGGTGGAAGATAGTAAGTTTAGGATCGAGAAATTTAACGACCAAAACTACCAGTTATGGAAGATGTAGATGGAAGATTATTTATATCAGAAGGATATATTCCTACCATTGGGTGGAATATAAAATAAGTCGACGGCCATGAAAGATGAAGAATGGGAGGTTCTTGACATAAATGAACTAGGAACGATACGGTTGAGACTGGAAGTGTCGATGGCTTTCAATATTTCAAAAGAATGACAATGAAGGAGTTGATGGACACATTGGCTAAACTATATGAAAAACCCTCGACTTCCAATAAGGTATTTCTAATGAAGAGATTATTTAATATGAAGATGTGAAAAGGTGGGTCTATTGAAGATCATTTAAATGAATTTAATATGGTTACTAATTAGCTAATTTTGTAAAAGTGGACTTTGATAATGAGGTCAGGGCTATTCTAATCTCATGCTCATTACTAGAAAGATAGAATGGCTTGGTCATGGTTGTAAGTAACTCTGTATCTAGTTCAAACACTCTAAAATTTGATGATGTTGTTGGTGTTATCCTTAGCGAGGAAATGCGACCAAAAAGCACATGTGAGACATCAGGTAATGTGCTAACTGTGGAGAACAGGGGAAGACAAAAGGATATAGAAAAGGGCTCAAGGGACCATGGGAATTCAAGGAATGGCAGATCCAAATATATAATGGAAAAGATAGAGTGTTTGAATTGTGGGAAGAAAGGACATCTGGAGAAAGACTGCAGAGCTCCAAAGAAACAAAGAGATGGACAACAAGAGAAAAAACATGAAGCAAATGTAACAGGTGATGGGTTACAAGATGCTTTGATTTTTTCTGTAGATAATATTTCTGAGTCTTGGGTAGTATATTAAGGGGATTCATTTCATGCCACACCCCATAGGAAACATTCTCTAGATTATGTTCAAGGTGATTTTGGACAAGTTCATTTGGGTGACGATGCACCATGAAAAATTGTTGGAATGGGTAAGGTAAAAATAAATCAAAAGAATGCAAACCAATGGTTATTGAAAGAGGTAATACATGTACCAGATCTAAGGAAAAATATAATTTCAATATGGAAGTTGGAGAGTGAAGGTTGTATATCTATATACACAGATAAAGCATCGAAGGTCACCAAAGGATCATTGGTAATAGAAAAAGGAGAGAAGGTAGGTAAATTGTATTTATGTACTCGTAATACTAACTCTTCTATCTCTTTATATTCTACAGGAGTGGATACAACACTATGGCATCATAGGCTTGGAAACATGAGTTAGAAGGGGATGTAGATACTTCACAGAAGAAATTTGTTGTCAGATCTTAAACAAATTGATTTGGATTTCTATGAGCATTGTGTTTATGGAAAAAAGAAGAGAGTAAGATTTATCAGAGTCAGAAAAGAAAAGAAGAGTGAAAGGTTAGAGCTTGTGCATACAAATGTATGGGGACCAACTCATGTATCATGTCTTGGTGGATCTCATTATTATGTTAGTTTTATTTATGATGGAACTAGAAAAACATAGGTTTATTGCATTCGGCAAAAATATGATGTTTTTGATACTTTTAAGAAATGGAAAGATTTGATTGAGAATGGGATAGGAAAAAAGTTGAAGTGTCTCAGATCAAGAAATGAAGGTGAATATTGCAGCAAAGAGTTTTATGATTATTTTTCATACCATGGGATTCGTAGAGAGAAAATAGTTCAATGAACACCACAAGAAAATGGTGTGTCAGAAAGGATGAACATGACAATCATGGAGCGTGCAAGGAGTATGACATTGCATGTTGTGTTTCCCTTATAGTTCTAGGTAGATGTTGTATATATTGTTGTTTACTTAATAAACATAGGACCTTCAATATCTTTGGATGGTAGAATTCCAGAGGAGGAATGGAAAGGTAAAAAGGTAAACTATTCTTTTTTGAAGACTTTCGGTTGTGAAGCATTTGTCCATATTGATTAAGAAAATAGAGCAAAGCTTGAGGAAAAATCCAAGAAGTGTACCTTTATTATATACAATTTTAATGATTTTGGTTATCGCTTATGGGATTATGAAAATCACAAAATCATTAGGATTAGATATGTCATATTCAATGAGAAGGTCATGTACAAAGATAAGTTGCAGGGAAAGAAATGGAAAAAAGAAAAACTAGAATACATAGTGCTTGATGAGATCACTGAAAAAGAAATTCCAAAGGTACCGGAAAATAAAAATGTACAACAACAGGAGGAAAATGTACCTCAAAATCCTACAAGTGTTGTTAGAATATCTAGTAGGTTAAGTAGACCCCCTGAACGATACTATCCTTCATTGTATTATTTATTGTTGATTGATTCTGGTGAACTAGAGGGATATGAAGAAACGATGCAGGTAGACACTAAGAAGAAGTGGGAGAAAGGCATGCAACAGGAAATTGATTCCTTGGTAAATAATGTTGAAATAATGTAACTGCGAAGAGCATTCTTATTATTATTTTATTATTGGATTAAATCCCCATTGAGGATTAATCATGTCATTATTATTATTATTGTTATTGGATTAATCCCCATTGAGGATTAATCATGTCAGTAATTGTATAAGGACCAAATCCCCTTTTGTGGATTGGTCATCGAATAATTACAAAGTGCAGAATAAGAAGTCGGCCCCAGCAGTTAACAAGGAAGGGCTAGAATTAATTAAAGGTGGGTTTACCCACCCAAAGTGAGAGGTTGGCCCTGCCAGATGGTGACTCTTCACATGTGCCATATTGATATAAATAAGAGGCTAGCACCTCACTTCTTACACACAACTCACTTGCTCATTATCTTATGAGGCAAGCGGCAATTGGAAGTTGGAGAGAGGAGAAGAAGCGTGGCGCATCTCTTGGGGAGGACTTTCTGTATTGGTTTGAATTATCTCTTGAACATTGTATAAGCCATTTATGATAAGGAAGTTTTTGTTGGGTTTTCTTCCCTTAGAGGGTTTCCCAGGATAAATGTTGTGTCTCTTGTGAATGTGTATTTCTCAGTGATCTTGTTCTTATTATTCTCTTATATTATGAAATGCAAAGAACTCTAATAATGGCATAAACATTAACATGGTATCAAATCCAACCTGAAGGAATCATATTTCGTAAGAGGAAAAACATCATTGTTACCGTACCCCAAAATTAGGGTTTTGAAAAAGTATCTCTTTTCAGCTCCGTAACCTCCTAGAAAGCCGCACCCTCCCCCAAGGATCATTTTGGCACTTAGAGCGCACCTTTTCAGTGGCTAGATCTCCCAGAAAGTGAAACCCTAGTTTCACAAAGTACCAGAAAACTAGAGTACCAGAAGTACCAGAGTACCAGAAGTACCAGAAAACCAGAAGAACCAGTCTAGAAATCCGTAGATCAGATTTGAAGGGGTAAAAGTTGGATTTTCGAAAATCTGACTACACCAGCTAACTTGCCTTAGCTCAGCGCACCTATCCCCTGGATCAGAATTTCAAAATTTCATGTTTGAAAAATTAGGGTTTCCTCATAAAACCCTAAGTTGCAGTTGCAGTTGCAGTCTCAGAACCAGTTGTAGTTGCAGTACCTGTTGCAATCTCAAAACCAGTTGCAGTTGCAGTACCGGTTGCAGTTGCAGTTGCAGTACCTATTGCATTTGCAGCCGTAGAACCTGTTGCAATCACTCTTGAGGTTTTTGGTAATGATTACCGTTGCTACCAGATGGAGCCACTACCTGCAAATGCTATCCGAGGTATGTACTCACATATGGTTAATGGTTAAACCCTAAAGAGTATTTGCAGGAGAA
>JZKD02S1200433.1:0-12557 GCA_000966675.3 Picea glauca | reverse complement strand
TCCTCTCCAAAACCTCTTCATCAAGAGGTGGGGGAAATTACAATTTCTTTAGCTTTCCCTTTACCTTCCTATGAGTTTTCTACGAGTTACTCTTCAACCATTACATCATACCTAGAGATTTTTCCTTGACTCAGCCTTAACCATTGCAAATTCAAAGTGGTTTCGTCTTACCATGAATCATTCATTACATTAAGTGGTTATAGCTAACCACAAACCTGCATCTATTATTACAAAGTGGTTTTTGGTTTACAACGAACCAGTACAAAAATACTCATGATTCATTTGACTCAAATACATGACTTAATAAACTGACAACTCTTCTTAAACATGTTTAACTTTACTTTAATGACAACTGAGCTTTGGAGGACCAACTAACTCCGGGACTTTGTATGGGATATATTGTTGTACATTGGAAGACCTGACCCTGTAAAATCCTTTCAACATGAAAACAAAATTCTTCCATTCAGTGACACCTATTCAACCACAATGTACCTATATGAGAGGCTTTGATATTTCTCAATTTTAGCACTTGTGATGATCATGATTTGTAAGACCACACACACTACATGGATGTAGGTTCCAACATTTTGCTTTTACATGTCCTGGTCTTCCACAAAGACTGCAACATTCTTGTTCGTGTTTTTGCACTTGATTTGTTGATGTGGTTTTTGCTCTTGGTTCGTTGCTTCTACTGCTACTTGTAGATGATTCACATATTGTCAATGTTTTTGCTTTCACAAACTTAATAGTTGCATTGATTGTTTGACCTTTGTATCCAAGGCCTTCATTTCTTGGTCTTACACATATTTGTATGGGCTTTTGGATACCTTGACAATTCTTGCCTAATCCTTTACCTTCAAAACCTATTTTATTCAAAAGTTTTGAACCTATACCTTTTGTGTACTTTTGAAAGCAACCCACTTCATCTCCTTTACTAAGAAATTCATCTTTAGAAATATCATCAGGATCATCATTTGAGGCATAATAATTTGGAGTCTCATAACAAGAGAGAGACATATATACATCAACATTTTTTCGTCAACCAAGAAACAAGTATCACATGAACTATTAATCTTTTGAATCAAGTGATGGAAAAAATGGTGGACTTCATGTGATATATTTATTATTTCAATCCATATAAAAAGAGAATTTTGTTTCGGGTTATTTGAGACACGAGCATACCAAATAAATTCACCCAATAGGTTGGCATTGTTCGTGCAAATAGAGAGTCGAATGGTATAAGTGTGAATGTTTAAAGGACAATTTTTTTAGCATTTAATGTGAAGATACTATAAATTTAGAAGAATAATAAAAGCAAAACTTTGTGATAGCTCCTTTGCGGATTGATTTTAAATTGTGGATTAGGAGAATGCAAATCCACACATTGGAGTCTCCTTGATGACCCTGCACACAATAATAAACAAGCAAACAACACTACAAATTATTCACAACATCAATAGGTTAAAAATAAAACTCACGAGAAGACATAATAACCATTAACACACATATTTTAAATGGGGTAACATAGCCCATAATTTTGTATTAGTGAGAAGTGAGGAAGAAATTTACAAAAAAGCACAATATCACCTAGGAGGAGCCATGAAGATAACCTTTGAGATTTCTCTTCAGGAGGGTTTAGTCCTCTTTGAGGATTTCTCTTTAAGAGGGTCCTATTCTCTTTGAGGATTACTCTCTCTGAATTTTGGTAGTATTTGAAAGAAGCTCTTTCTTTAGTGAAGGAAGAGAAGATTAATGCTGACACCAATGAAATGCAATGAATTTGAAGTACTAAATGACTAAATCTCAAAATATACACGTGCACCATAACCTTAAATTCATTGAATTTCTAGAATCAATGAGAGATCCATGCATTTGCAATTTTATTTGGAGAATTCCATGTAATGGAAGTGAATATGTTCCCAAGTTAGGCTATGCAATTGTGTTATTAACTCCAATACTTCATTGCAACTAGCGAAAAAAATGAGCTTTTGAGTTTTTCCCATTATCAAGCATGCATAGAAAAAACTAGATCACACTATTTGATGCGATGATGATGTACATAAAGAATTCATGACAATCAAAGGATTAGTCGTGAAAACTATGAAACCTTTTTAACATATGTGCCATGTAGTTAATAGTTTGGTTAACCACACAATTTGGCTTTGATTCTCCACAAAATGAGGTACATGTTATGTTTCAATGCTTCATTGGCCTCAATTGTATTGGTATATGGTCACAAGTGATGTTTTTGGTGCAATTCCTTTCAGTTGTGTGGCCATACAAAAATAGTGTGATAACAAATTGCCCTTGATGTATATGGTTAGGAGCAAAAATGTAGGATTGAAATACACCATAGTTTCTTTTCTTGTAATTGAAGGAGAAAGAGACTCATTGTTGTGGACTTGACCCTAGATAAGAAGAGAAGGCCATTTGCAAGATAACCAAATGTGAGATAAGTATGGTCTACAATTTTCCTCAACAAGGTAGACATACCCATGCTCTTGCTATGATTAAGTCAAGCACCATTTTGAAACTTCAATATGGGTAACATAATACACCTAACATTAGATAATAACAATATATAAAATTGATGTTGTTTCTTGCTGAAATATGTGACAAATGTGTGAAAACCTAGTGAGGGTACAAAATTGTTGCAAAGGGAGCCCACTAAGAAAGGGCTTGGAACTTGATGACAACTCACTATTGAAAACCCCACAATGATTTCTCACAAAAATGGGGGTAACAAAATTGT
This sequence comes from Picea glauca, assembly GCA_000966675.3. Classification (NCBI taxonomy): domain Eukaryota; kingdom Viridiplantae; phylum Streptophyta; class Pinopsida; order Pinales; family Pinaceae; genus Picea; species Picea glauca. The sequence continues at coordinate 9,805 of JZKD02S1200433.1, read as the reverse complement.
AAATGTTCACTAGTCTTCCACTGGATATGGAACACTATCATAACAATGTATAAATTCTCTTCAATGTGATAATGGACTATGGTCAAGCATGGGAAAACCATTTGGTTAGAGATTAATAATGAAAATATTTTCCAAATGCATAGTGGCCCACTAATGATGATAATGGATTCAAAGGTACTAATTACGAACCATTCCAATGCGAATAAATGTGTTGACATTGAACATCGAAGGGGACTATGCATTCAAGAATCAATGTTGAAAATCCTTGTCGCGTACAATAAATATTGTCAATGATGAAGAAAATAGCCAAGGTACCTCGAGCCGCTAAATCAAACTCCCAAAGCAAAATGTGTTAATGTTAATAGGAACATACATGTTGGAGAAAGGGAAATAATGACTTTGTCATGGACCTACAATCTGCTTGAATTTTTCTTTGCAAACTCATTTTCTTCCAAGTTTATTTTGGCCCCTGAGGTTGTGTGGCACTACCTTTCCTCGACCATAGGGGCTTGTCTAGTCTACACCTACTACAACCAAACTACACCTCTAAACTTAAGTTTTTCCCATAAATTCACCTTAAGTTACAATTTATCGAATAGAACTAAGTCCCACTCAACCAAGTTCATTCAATAGTAGGCACACATCCAATCATGGAATTTAAAACATCCCAACAATACTTTAACAATTAACCAATATTTCAATACTTAGCCAACACAAATCAAAGCAAAGCAAAGTAGGGAATAGTAACATCCAACCATCATAAAGAGTCCACAACACACATGTATAGGTGACACCCACGTTAGGTGCCTTAACTATATTTAGATGAATAATGTTATAGATATACAACAAGGGAGTTGTAGCCTTATGCTTGCAACTATATGACAGATGTACAAGGATTATAAGGCAATATTGTATTTTTCCTACTGCCCAACAAACTTGCCCAATCCAACCCCCAAAGCAACAACAAACTTCCCTCCTACAAGTCCCATCTTCTTCTTCTTCTCACCTAGTCAGTGCAATTCACCCTATTGAGCCTAGTCTTAAAATTAGCACAATCATGGAGCTCCTTTACACTCTTGGTAAGTTGGTGAACAATGATGAATGAATCCTTGATGCCTTAAAACCTTTGAAGCATCCACTATTTATAGAAGACTTCTCTTGCACTTGAAAGCCCCTCCAAACCTATGTAGACCTAAGTGCCCACATTTCCAACGTCGACTACATTTTATGGTGCCTTTTCCCCCTTCATGACTTGTTTGTTAGCATCCAAGATCCATTGGTGTGCCCAACATGTGCACTCAATGATGCCCAATGCACTTGAAAGTGCACCCAACAATGCATTCAAGTGTGTCTGATGGATGTGTGCTTGACATATGTGCATCGACAAGTGCATCCCATGATTTCACTCCATATATAGTTGTGCCCAAAGGAACTCTTGCTTCATGTCACAATGCCCAAGTGTGGAATTCCCAACTCCGTATGTCTTCATCTAGCCCAAGCACCTAAGTCTATAAAATCCAATCAAGTTCTCCATGCCACTTTGTCTATCATGCATAATGCATGTTTGCGAATGAGGTTTCCCATGACAACCCTATTTGTCTTTCCTTGCCAAGTTCCCTTCCAAGTTTCTCTTGGTTTGACCAACTAATGCAAGCTGCCAAGGTTTGTGGTGCACAAAGTATATGAGCAAGGGCATCTAGCATGTTTGTAGCACATCTTGCAAATAGGCCAATGCACTCCAAAACTAACTCTTCTAACCATTAACATTACATCACGTTTGTTTGTGTCGGCTAGTGACCACCAAGGTGGTCATGTGGTGAAGGTTCCTGAAGCCATTCAAGGCTAGGGACTTTCATCCTCCCCCGCAAATAATCATTTTCATCCTTGACAACAACCTCAAGAACATGGTGTCCTCTAAGTTTTTTGTCCACACTCATGCATCCATCTGCAGTTGGCTTCTCCAACAACTTTACATTGTTGTTGCAAAATTACTTGTGTAACTACTCACTATCCATTACTTTCTTTGAAAGAAGCATTTTTTCCCAACTCTACTGCAATGCTCTTGGATGCTTATGTTGTTATTGTTGCCTTCTAGTGTGGTTGTAACTTGAGTGTCAATTGCTACTTCAAGTACCTTCTACCACTGCGACAACTCAACCTCGACTAAGAAGGTCATGCAATTTTCTAGGTATCACACTCTCTAGTCTAATTGTTGCTCTAGTACTTTTGGCCACTCTACCATGCTTCCATACAACTAACTTCTCCAAGACTATTGCAACTTAGGTGTTCCCAAGCCAACTCCTTGAGAATGTACTTCATCATGCTCAAACCAAGTGCCTCCCTTTGCACTTCGATCTATCTGTACAACTATGCTGGACCAAAGCAAGGTCACCACCTTTACCTCGAAACTGTCAAGTCATCTACTACACCCTAACAAAACCAACTCCTTCACTAATATTGGCACCTTTTCTTGGTGCACTTAAGCTCTACTACCAACTTCTAGGTAGAAAGTTGCCTTAAGGAAACTATTAATGAGAAGTGGGTGGCAGATGTCCATCACAACCACTACCCTCAGATGCTCCAACAATGTGTCCAAATATTAATAAGTGTGATGAGCTAGCCAAAAAAAATTGTATGCCTCTTGCGTAAGAGAGACATTTCCACATTGGTAGTTTTGTTGCCTTCAACCAATGATCTCATGATCTTTGTGTCATCCTAGGAATCATCTATAACACACTCGACCCCCTAAACCTTCTTAGGTTGGTAGGATGTCAAATTTACTCTTCCTTTTATCCATAGGCCTCGGGTTTTCATCCTCAACAACCTCTAGCCATCGTGGCATACATGAGGACTTCTCTTATCACAACATTCGACTGCATATGACCCGCTCACTCATCACCCAACTTCTCGACAGTTCTCCACCATAATGTTGCCACATGGACCAAGGTAGAAAACATCCCTGATCGAACAATTGTGATTTACCCCACGCATCCATACCGACGGTCGACGGTAATTCAGATTATCTACCCATCGGGAAGGCAGGTTACGACGCCCACCTTTTGATCCCTATCGAACATCTTCGATGGAACTATTTCGACAGATCCAATGGTCTTCAGTAAACAAAAATGAAGGGCCTCGATTAAATCAAGACCCTATGCTATGCAACGGTTAATGCCTAACCCATCCTCCAACTGACACATTGGCATGTGGATTCATCAACAGATCTACGATTGGGGTTATATCGAATTTCCCTTCCCGCTAATCAATGGTTCCTATCCACTCAAGATATTCAACTATTAGAATGCACCTACTCCAAGTGATAACGAGACTTCATGATCATGCCTCTATGATGGAAGTTCTATGAAAAATCTAATGATCCTCAGATTGTCACCTCTAACAGTAAGGGATCACTCAGAACCCCAAAACTACATGGTATTTACCAACACCAATCCTTGTTTAAGTTTTCTTCCTCAGAATGAATTGTTCTATATCCAATGACTGTAAACCCATCGACACCCTCACCAATTGATCTATGTTCCTCTTGTCCTCGGGCTCTCTACATCAGGTTTCCTCCATCAAAATCCTCTCCTAGGCTCACTTTTAGACCTTCCCGATCCCCAATTTTCTGATAGACTTGTCGTCCTAACACTTAGGCATCAACAATCCAGATCTTGTCGGATTGACCTTTGATATATCAACAATTCACAATTACTTGGGACCTTCCCATAAAAATTCCCATGTGACTTCACACCTTGGGCTTTATCGATGACCCCTCCTTCTGATAGGCTTTCTCCTGAGGACCAGACCTCTGACCAACGATCATGATATTCTTCTTCCACCAAATCGACGACCATCATTCCTCTGGGTTCAAATAAGGGTTATAAACAAGGTTAAGGATTTTCTAGGAATTAATAGTCCTACATTCGTTCCTGCATGGATTTAACTCACTTCCCTCAGGATACTAAACCACTTCCCCAAGAACATTATGCCCAAACACCCAAATGAAGTTTTTATATCTTGCAAGATTTCCATTCAAGGGGAAGGGCAAATTACAATAATACTGACTTATTCTGACCGTCCTCATTCATTCATTCATAGTTGATAATATTGGTAAATAGGAAGATTCTTTTATTCCATTTAACTCGAGAATTCAACATTCATTCAGTTAGCCAAATCTTCAACATGAATAGAAAGCAGTCTATAACCATTATTAAGCATTCAATAGACATGATAAGCAAAAACACTTATATGTTTAGTAATGATTCCAACCAACCAACTCATTGGGAGGAAATTAATTTCCACCAAACCATAGGCTATGTTGCACTGTGGTTTTCTACAACATGCCACCCCTATGCCAGGCCATGATACCACCAGGGTACTATCTCATTTGACTGCCAAGTTAAGAAATGGTTAAGGAAGGTTACTCTCCTTAACTCCACTTGCAACAACATAAGTTTCCCTCTTCCTACTAATCTCATGACCTCCACGAGTTTATCAGGCACCTTCCCAAATGCACTTCCTCTACACAAGGAATCCCCTTCGCTGCCATGCAGTTCCTCGACGACCTCCACTTAGCAGTGTCAATTTCATTCCAATAGGCACTAGGTTGTGGTCCTTTGTTTCTCAGGTCTAGATATGGGTCTTATATGTTCCAAGGTGACCATTAAATTATTTGGCAAGCTTTTAATTTTTTTCAGAAAAAACTTCCTAGATATCCTCTGCTGCTCAGAGCTGCGTGCATGAGTTCCTTCACTCATTACACCATCTATTTGTGAGTCTGCAACTCACTTCTGTACATGATTATTCTTTGTTCCTTTGTATGGGTCCACTCTTTGCGTATCCACACGCTGGTTCTATCTCTCACCCATCCCCCTTGTTTCTCATATGTTTGCATTTTTTTCCACCTTTGCCCTCTTCTTCCTCCTTGTCCTTGGGATCCCCGATGACTTTTGTTAGAAACAAGTTCTCGGTGTTAGGCTCTAAATTTTGAAGGGGCACTCTTGGTCGTCCTTCTGGATGGAGTCCTCAAAATGTCTTCCAACACTCCGTTCACCCTTTCAGTTTGAACATATGTTTGAAGATGGTAGTTCGTGCTCAAGGCTAGCTGCGTTCCCAGGCCTACAAACACCCCTTTCCAAAAATTTGAAGTGAACTTTGCATCTTTGTCTGAAATTATGGTCTTGGGATAACCATGCAATCTGAAAATCCCTTTCATAAAAATATCAACAACATCTATAGCTTTAAAAGTAGATTTAATGGGAATGAAGTAAGCTTTCTTGCTTAGCTTATCCACCACTACCATGATTGCATCAATATGTTGTCTAACTGTTTTCAGTAATCTAATAATAAAATCTATGGAGATTTTCTCCCATTTCCATTTTGGAATTTGCAATGGTTGAAACAGTCCTGCAAAGTACTTGTGTTCAACTTTGACCTATTGACACTCCAAACATTTGGCAATATACTCCATAATATCTTATCTCATTCTTGGCCAGTAATACAATTTCCTTATCATTGTTATCATTTTCTAATAACCAGGATGACCCACATAGGGTCTTTGATGAAACTCATTCATGATAAGGTGCCTCAGCTCTGCTGAATCGAGCATGTACAACTTGTTTTTACACAATAGTAGTTCATCTGTTGTAAGCTGATATCCCTCATACTTTTTCTCACTGGGTTCTTGTTGTCAAACCTCTCTTTCTAGATTTAAAAACTTGTCTTCTTGCAAGAGAATTTTGATTCTCTGCTTGATGTCACACTCACCTACACTTGCTACTACTAAGTGTACCATCTGCACACTTCCACTAAGTGCATTTGCTACTATGTTTTCCTTCCCTTTTATATGTTTGATCTCAAAATCAAACTTGCTAATCAACGCCATCCATCTGGCATGTCTAGCGTTTAACCGTGGTAATGCCTCCACATATTAAGCGAATACATAATCACTACAAGCTCCAAGTCATGGGTAACATAACGCTGATCATGCTCATTTAGTTTCCTTGACTCATAACTGATCACTTGTCCTTCTTGCATAAGAACTTCGCAGAGTCCTTCCTTGCAAGCATCAGTGCAAACTAAGAAATCCTTCTTGGGGTCTGCAATCTTCAAAACAAGGGTGTTGGTCAAAATATGCTTCAGCTGCTGAAAGTTGGCTTCACACTTTGTTGACTATACAAATTTCTTCTTGTTTCTTTGTAATGAAGTAATGGGATGAACAATATTGGAAAATCCCTTAATGAACCTTCTATAATATCCATCTAATCACATAAACAATTTTACCTTAGTTACATTTCAAGGGGCAGGCCAATCCATGATTGCCTTAATATTTTCAGGATCTATTGCCACTCCTTCTACTAAGATTGTGTGGCCTAAATAATGGATCTCCTTTTAAAATAAATCACACTTCCTATATTTGGCATATCGTTGGTGATATCTCATCACCTATAACACCATCCTAAGATGCTCTTCGTGCCCTTCCTTGGTTTTGGAATACAACATAATATCATCAACAAACACTAGGAAAAACTTATCCAAATGCTTGCTAAGAACACTATTCATTAAACACATGAAGGTAGTTGGTTCATTAGTAAGCCCCAATGGCATTGCCACAAACTTATAGTGTCCATACATTTTCCTAAAAGTTGTCTTTTGAATGTCTTCATCCTTAATCCTGACTTGGTGATATTCATATCTCAAGTCAATCTTAGAGAAAATTGTAGCTCCTCTGAGCTAATAAAAAAGATCATCAATTCTGGCCAATGGGAACTTGTTCTTGATGGTCATTGTATTCAATTGTCGGTAATCAATACACAACCACAATGTACCATCCTTCTTCTTCACAAACAACGCATGTTCTCTCCACATGGATACAATAGACCTAATATACCCTTTATCCATCATCTCCTTCAATTTCACTTTTAAATCTACTAGCTCTGATGTACTCATGCTATGGGATACTTTTGATGTCGGTACTACTCTGGGTAGAAGATCTACTGAAAAATCAAGGTCTCACTTAGGAGGAAGTCCATGTACCTTCTTTGGGAATACATCTTTAAATTCCCACAACATTGGGTGGTCCTAATCCTTCAAATCCTTGCTTTCTGTTGCATTGAGTACTTGTATTACATACAAGGGACACCTTTTTCGACTAAATTTCTTGAGTTGCAGTGTTTATATCTGCCTAACTGACACTGGCTTTCGAACGTCTTGCAACACCCTCGCATTTCCTTCTTCATTTTCACACTCTAAAGTCTTGTCATGACAATTCAATTTGGTGTTATGGACAACCAATCGGTCCATACCCAATAACACATCATACAATCCTAAGAGTAGGATATTCAAGGATGCTTGAGTGTGCAATCCACTCATTTCAAATGGACAAGCCTTTATTACCTCTGGCACTTTTCTCTTAGTCCCTGTGGCTAACTGATCCAGAGGATCACATTTTTCTCAATATTCAAAATGCTCAGAATCACTTCAAAACAAACAGGGACGTAGGCCTCGTCCTCACGAACCCAACGCAACTTGAACAAGTTAAAACGAACACTGTATGAGTGACATATCGCATTCTGTTTGATTTGCCAAATAGGCAAAAAATTGTTGACTGTACAGTTCGTACAGTCCATACAGCGTGAAGTGGCAGTTGTTGATGTGGCAGGTGTTGATGTGGCAATTGTTGACATGGAAAGTGCTGATGTGGTAGTTTCTGATTGGAGAGTTGATTGACAAATGTGGACACGTGGCGAATTATAGTTGGACACATGGCATGCTGGTGAAAAATAGGGTGGTGCCACGTGGCACCTTGCTGTTGGGTAAAATATTATGGATTTCGTGGGGTTCGAACCCCAGACCTCCCACACGATCAACGCCTTGGCAAGGGTTGGGCTACCGCTAGCCCACGTGATGTTACTTAACACATGTGCAGGTTGCATTTTATTTAAAGTTTTAAATGTTAACTTTTGGCGCGGGTTTCGAGTTGGGTCTTAGCCCGAGCCTCAGTTGTATACGCTCCCCTCCATGTGACCACCAAAAAGAGGAGCACGGGTTTTGTTTTCAAACGATCAATGTTGTATCTCGACACTTGGCACGCTCTCAACCATTCTTGCAACGATCCCTATTTAAGCGCTGGGACGTGGCCATATGGCCTCCCATGCGCCCAACACCTCCGCCTTTGGGGGCCCTAAATCCGCTAACTGTGCGACACTTTGGCACCAATCATGGGAATGCATGTGGGTACTGGGTTTAGGCACGAGAAACGCCCAGAAGCCAGGTTACTCACACAGAGGTGTGATTTGGTGAACCAGAGACAACAAGCTTGAAGGGGAAACTTCCAGGAAGCCTATCTTCTTCATTTTTTGGCCAAACTAGGTGCCGAAAAAGCCCAGCTAGGGGTTTTTGGATGTTCTGGAGCCACCAGAGCCATCTATTTGGAATTTTGAGCACTGTAAAGCACTAATTTTAACACTTTGAGTAAATAATATAAAAGATCCATTGGAAGCTGGACCAGGAGATGTAGCCCAAGAGAGGGGTGAACTCCTTTATCATTTGTTGTGTTATGTGTTTACTGTTCATTGTTATTTGCTTGTTATTATCTGCATCTTGAATGTGAAAGTTTCTCTAAATTATGTGTTTGCAAATTGATCCTTTTGCCTAAGCACACTTAATTAAAAACCTACAAATATTTCAAAGACACAAGCCTTTTCATTTTCAGATCAAGTTAGTATCAGAGCATAGGTTTTTGAAGGCTTGATTATTTGCAAGTTTTTGTTTTCTGATGCTCACAAGGTTGAAGCTCATAAGAGGAGAAGGTCAACTTGTAGAGCGAAGTTCTCAACTTTCAAGAAGAAGGACTATACAATCACGTCAAGCTTCAAGGAGGCATTCACCAAGTATGGATCATGAGGAGAGTCATGAAATTATTCCCTCTGAAGATGAGGCTTTTAGAAAGGCTGTCATGGATATGACAGAAATGGTGAAAATCTTGTTTGAAGAAAGGAATGCAAGATTGCAAGGTGAAAGTTCCAACCCTTCAAAGGACAAGGGAGACAGTGGTGATAAAAATCCAAAAAGAAATGGAGGGAATGGTGATACTCCACCTCCCTCACCTCCATCTTCCACTTCTTCTACCATTTCACAACCACCTCCAAATTCTCCAAAGGGACATGGTAAAATTCCTCCACAAACTCCTTTGTTAAAGCTTGATATTAAATTTGAATTGCCAATGTACAATGGAGAGGTAAATGCTGAGAAATTAGATAATTGGATTCGTTAGATTGAAGTGTATTGTAGGATACAAAGGATTCAAGATGATGAAACTAAGATTCAGATTGCTTCTTTAAGATTGGATAGTGCAACACTCATTTGGTGGGAAGCCAAAAATCAAGAGGACATGAAGAAACACGGTAAAGTTTTATCCTCTTGGAATGATTTCATTGTTGCAATTAAAAGGCAATTTTATCCATTAACATACATGCATAAAGCTATTATGGATTGGAAAAATTTTAGACAAGCTAAAGGGAAAAATGTGCAAAGCTTTACTCAAGAATTTAGGAGAAGAGCTTTGTTTTTGGGAGTAGATTTGTCTTCTCTAGAGACTTTACTCAAATACATTGGAGCTTTACATAGTTACTTAAGGCACATAATACTCATGTTTAACCCTTAAAATCTAGATGAAGTTTGTGTTCATGCAACTCATTTGGAAGTAAGAGGGAGGAATGAAACTCAAGAGGGCAGCAAGAAGCCTTTCAGTCATGGAGACAAGGGAAAGAGGAAGTTCAAGGGAAATGGAAAAAAGATTGCTTCA
>JZKD02S1200432.1:166158-195062 GCA_000966675.3 Picea glauca | reverse complement strand
ATTTTTATACTAATATGGGTGCTTGTCTAGGGCCGATTTCTTATTCTGGGAATTCAAATTACTTTATTATTTTTTGTCTTTTACTGGTGGGGCCGACATCTCTTCCAGGGTCTTCAACTTCTTCCCAGGGATTCTCTAATGGTGTAGATGGGTATTATTGTAATTTCTTGTGGAGAATGAATTGCGTGAAGTTGTAAATCTTCAACACTCCCTCTCCTCGAGGGAGGCATTCTCCATACTTGGATTTCTTCTGTCATAGAAAGGTTCTCTTCATGAGACATTTTGATGATCAATCTCCATACAACTATTTCTATCACCTCATGTCTAAATGAAGACCACACATGGACCATTCACTTTCACAAGTACACCCTTGCGAGTGAATGCCACCATAGATAAACCCATGTGAGTGAATCTTCCATTCTGCGCTGGTTAAACCATCAATCCTGGGAGAGTCACGTCTGTTGCTATTTGACACGTGGAAACACCTCAAGCAATTTGAGTCCACAGGTAAACCCCTATAAGTAAGTACTATGCCCGAGCCACATGTAGACCCATGTGAATATCTTCCCAATGCTGTAAATCATCAACACTCCCTCTCTGTGACAAAGACATTCTGCATCGTGCAACATACTTTGCCACTCATTACAATAAATCTCTGTGAATGAGCTCATCATTCTCCCAATATCACACAGACCTATCCAGGTCACACAAACCTATCCTAGATCACACATACCTATCCGAGGTCACACAAACCTGTTTGGGCCACACAAAACTATCCCGGGAGAATGGATCTAGGGTCACACAGACCCATCTGATGCTACTATAATTTCAACAATCTACTCATCTATGTGTAGGAATCTCACTGCTCCATCTGCACCATGTCTTAGAAAAATTCCTACGAGAAGCCTCCAAAACTACACTATTTCACGACTCGCATCACTGTCTCTAATATACTTTTCTCTATTGTATTGAGTGCTATAGAAGTATGCTTATTCTAAGACAAGAAGCATAGCTAACCCACTGGTGCTGTTTCTGTCTACTGCACTTCCTGCCTGGTCAGAATATGTATATCTCTACAACTTCACCCCATCATGAGAGACATATCATGTACAACTATACCACAAATGTACATGCTTTGTTGCAACCCAATAGTAGTGTCTTGTCTCTAACATAAACCAACTCATGGTGCAAAGTATGTATTTGGCCTGGTGTTAACCAAGTACATCACAGATCCAATCAACTTCCTGTACATCGTGGGATCAACCAAATCTAAATCTGAATTAGAATCACTCAACTTCTTCATATTTTTCATCATAGGTGTAGTCATGGATTTGCAATCCATCATATAGAATCTCATCAATATCCCCTAAATGAGGAAGATCTCATCTAATCTCTTCACACTTCTAATCCCAAGAGTACATCTGTTCAGGATCCTCCATTTTGAACTCTGAGGCCAACTCCCTATGTCATTGGAGTAATTATTGTTGTCCATTCTACCTCATTGGCTTCTCCCTCTGTGACTGAGACAAAATACATACTTAGTCCTCCTGAATGGATACCTCCTCTATCACTGTAACGATATCTAATGAAACAAGTGTATCCTCCAAGTTGATCTCACATTTCCTCGAAGCGCCCTCAAATCATGACACCTATATGCTAGTCCTGGAATATGTTTCTCTCTCACCTGGATCTGAGGGGGAACTCTGTTTGAATGATTGGATATCCCTCTGATCCAAATGACTCTCTTTGAGATCAGGCTCACTATGATTCTACATCATTCTTGTTTAAAACAAAGCTCATCAAGTATCCATCGATCATGGAGTACCATGCTCCCTCTGAAACATGACTCCCTCTGAGTCTGTACAATCTCTGGAGCCATCTTCTCCCTCCGCATCTGTTGATATCCTCTGAAGTCTGATCTCCAATGAAATTTCATGGGAGGTTTCTCCTCCCTACTGGATACTTAGGGTTGTCTCCCTCTGAGCTGTTACTTGGTGGGGCCATCTACCTCACCATTGGTGGAGCTACATGATCCTCCTCATAATTGGAAGGTTTGGAATCAATGATGAGAATCCATGTAACTCAAGAATATTTGAGGTATTTTTCTCTCCCTGAAAGTATCGTGGGGAGATTCATTCCATACTGCATCTTGCAAGGTATCACGAAACCATGTTGGCTTCTTCTTGGTCACTGCCACATCTCTAGGTAGATCCACCGACCTGACTGGCTCTACTGACTCTTCCTGATGATATGAAGAGTGAAAAACTGGACTAAAGGGATCTATATGGTAATATTTGGAGCCTTCTTCTCTTCACAATCAATTTCCATGTGAAAAACATTGTATCCCACAAAAGTATGCTTCTTTCGAGAAGGTTCTAGCTTTGTCCTCTTCACCCTCGGTACATGGATGTATACAATCATGTACACGACTCTATGTATGGATAGCCTAACCCATGTCTCAAACTAGACACCATCTAATATGTTTCCTCCTGCAACCGTCACTATAGCTCCCTCTCATAGCTACCAACCGTGACCTTCCCGGAACAAGAGCAATAACAAGGGAAAATAGCAGGCAAGAACAATATTCTTATGAATAGAAAATAGAAACAAGAACAATAAAAAATAGGAACATGAACAATCGTCACTATAACTCTTTCTCAGAGCTATCACCCGTGACCTTCCTGGAATAATACCAAGAATAAGAAACAAAGAACAATAACAACACTTATCTAGCGTTGCTACTAGTCATTCGTTCGTGGTAACCTGCCCAGAACAAAACAAGAACATCTCCATGGTAGCTTCCATGGAATTTACAAGGTAACCTTCCTGGGACAAAGACAACAACCAAGAAAATATCTTAGAGGATATCAATTATATCTTGCAAACAAGTGCATAATTAGTACAAAACAATGAGCATTTACATAATGATGATTGTACTAACAATATTCAAGTGTCACTAAACATTTGATATAAAAAAGTACTCAGCGGTAATAGAACTCTAAAGACTGTTGTCTCGATTACAATATTTATTTAAGATGCAACAATATACAAATATCAAACTTGATATGCAAACCTAGAGTCTTGAATGTTAGGGAGGGTGCACTATTCCTATAAATGCACTAGATCCAATGATCCCTTTGGGTCATTGCTTGGACAAGGTCCCTTGTACATCCCTTGCAAACACCCTCATACTCTTGCTAAATGATATAACTTGGAAACATATATAAGTGCATACCTATGAAATTTGTAACACCATCCAATTTGTCTTCTAATATGAAACTGGACACCATCAGTACACGAGGAAATCACAAAATCAAGATAGTAGAAAGTTCAATGTCTAGGAAAATGTCAATAAACCCTAAAATTTCAACTTTGAAGGAAAGTCAAATTGAGAAGTGAAACATGTGCACTAGGGAAAGGCAAGTTGATCTATACAAAACGTTTTCCTCAACTCATACCAATAAATTCTTAATGAGCTTCACAAAGGAAGTTGTTGCAGCTGCAGTAGTGGGTTTTAGGTGAAATTTAACCTTTCACCAAAATGCAATCTGATACCACTAGGGGGTGTGTTAGGCTAGGGAGAGATGATCTATGGAAAAATTAAACTCAACATCCTCTAATAAGTTTCTCAACGAGCTTGACAAGTTCAGGTTTGTGTAGTGGAAAATTGCAGCGATAAACATAAACTATGCAGTGGCAATATTTCAATTATCTTTGAAACTATGTTGATTTTTATGATTCTCATCTCTTGATAGTTATTGCCTTATGCTTAATAACAAGATACATTTTCATACACAAATTATCATAGAATAAATATACACTGAAAATATAAACTATAATACTGTAGAGGAAATGATGAGGTCTAAAAATATTAACCATGCACAGTAAACACAAGAACACAAGAGTTTATCCTGGGAAACCCAACCTTTGGAGAATACCCAACAACATTTCTATAGAAAAAATTCAGTCCAAGATATTACCAATACATCACCATAAATTTACAAAATACCATACAGAGAAGATCCTCTCCAAGGCTAGCATCACCAAGACCTAGCGCCTCAATAGGATGACCAAGAGAAACCAATAATATCCTTCCCAAGTGTGGCGCACTCATCAAGATACCAAAAACCTAGAAATAATGAAATTACCAAAACTAATTTTATTACTAAGATGCTCAGAACAATGAAGCAACATGGTTCCATCATGGTAGTAGTGGATAAATTGACTAAGGATGTACATTTTATTCCTGTGAAGACTATTCACAAGGAAACCAATATTGCAAAGATCTACATAAAATAAGTTGTCAGATTGCATGGAGTTCCCAAGGAAATAGTTTTAGATAGAGATCCCAAGTTTACATCCAATTTTTTGAAAGGTTTGTTCAAATGCTTTTAAACAAATTTAAATCTTAGTACAACATATCACCTAGAATCAAATGGGTAAGAAAAGAGGACCAACATAATAATAGAGGACATGATCTGAATGTATGTGATGGACCTGCCATCCATGTAGGAAGACTACATCCACTAAGTTTAATTTGCTTACAATGGTGGGTATCAAGCCTGTTGATTTTATGATTCTCAACTCTTGATAGTTAAATTTTCCTTATGGTTAATAGAAAGATACACTTTCGTACAACAATTATCATAGAATATCTATACACCAGAAATCTCAAATATAATACTATATCTGAAATCACAAGATATAGAAATATTAACCATGCACAATAAACACAAGAACACAATATTTTATCCTTGGAAACCGAACCTTGGGAGAAAACCCAACAACCTTTCTATAGAAGAATCCAGTCCAAGATATTCATAGTACATCATCATCAATATCCAAAATACCATACACAGAAGATCCTCCCCAAGGATAGCATCACGAAGACCTAACGCCTCAATAATATGACCAAGATAAACCAAGAATATCCTTCCCATGTGTGGCACACTCATCAAGATTCCAGAAACCCAAAAATAGAGAAATTACTAAAACTGCAACTGCAACTGCCTTGTGCGCACTGTAGAAGGAGTTGTTTGAATATCCAAATGAAATGATCTAGTCCTGTATTTATACTAATATGGGCGCCTGTCTGGGGCCGACTTCTAATTCTGGGTCTTCAAATTAATTTATTATTTTCTGTCTTTTACTGGTGGGGTCGACTTCTCTTCTCGAGTCTTCAATTTCTTCCCAGGTATTCTGTAATTGGTGTTGATGGGTCTTATTTTACTTTATTGTGGATAATGACTTTCCAAAAGTTTCAAATATTCAACACTCCCTCTCAACAAGGGAGAAATTATCCATACTTTATTTTCTTATGTCATATAAAGGTTGTATTCATGAGACATGTTGATGATCAATCTCCATACATATGTGTCTAGCACCTCAAGTCTCAATTAATACCACACATGGATCATTCACTTTCACAAGTACACCCTTGTGAGTGAATGTCACCACATGTAAACCGTTGTGAGTGAATATGCCATTCTCCACTGGTTAAACCACTAATCCCAGGAGAGTGACGTCCGATGCTATCTGACACGTGGAAGAACCTCAATCATTGTTGACGCCCAAAAGCGCAACATAAAATTCTTTCCTGCAAATGGGGTGCAATGCACTATTACTTATATATATTTTAAATAATGCTAGATAGGTGGCACCCCTTTAGAAAAATAATGAACAAAGTGCTCCTCTTATTGCACTCATGATTATCTTACGAGAAATATTATATAGTTTGAGAATAGAGAGGGAGATCCTAACTTGTTTCTATGTGCAATTGATGGATGTTGAGTGTGTTAGCAATTTCATTTTAAAAAGGAGAAAATGTTTATTTTAATAAATATTTTAGTTTATTCTTGCTACACCTAGATTTTGATATATTATTCATTCAAACTCCAAGTACCATCCACATGCAACTTATGGCATATTTTTTTATGGATGAATAGCAGATTGAATAGAATAACATAGAGATACGGAGAACAACACCATATATCCAGTGAACAATAACTGCTATTGAGTAAATAAAATAGGCTAAAACTGTAAAACTACAGAACTAAAAACAACTTGCTCGAATGGTGGTAGCTATCTCTGAGAAGAGATGTGGCTGCTATGTGCATTCATCTGAGCATAATGATTACAATGAGGCTCTAGAGGCCTTTTTAACATTACTCACGAATGCCAAAACCCTAGACATTCAAAAACATAACCCTAGGAGATGAAAAACCAAAAGTTATGTGGGCCCTGATGGGTAAGTTGGTACCTCAAATTCCCAGGGTCATAAATTTTGCATATGACCTTCATTTTAGGCATGTGATAGCCATTGGAAAAAGAATTTTCGAGAACTATACATTATACCTTCAAACTCTGACTCCGTCTAAAGTTTGACTATGGCAAGCCAAAAAAACATTGTTTAGGGCCCCAAAATGGCCCTGAAAGTACAAAAGGATGTAATGACATGAAAAATTCCAAAATAATCTAGTTGGATTAGATGGGTGGCCACCAATATTCACCTGGAAGATGTGTAGGGCTTCATACAACCTCGAAAGTGTAGAACCCACAATGACAAAGAATTATAAAAGAATGTGATGAACTAAAAATTGTCAAGAGGAGCTAGTTGGAATAGGTGGATGGCCATCAATATCCACCTGGATCAGTCCTCCCCCCTTAGGAAGAAATGGTCTCCATTGCGTTGAGTGCCCCCATAAAGTGAGGAAATTTCTGCTGAATTTGGCTCTGGGTGAGCCACTTTCCTTGGTGTAGGAGCTTCCCTACCTTGGAAACCCGATAAAGCTGGACCCTCTATTGGCAAGTGCCCTTGACCTATGTGTCCACTATATTATCAGTGGATGCATGTTCCATTCAGTCAGGGTTGACCTCTATTGGTGTCAACTGTTTTGCGATATCCAAGGTGTCCAATAATGGTGGAAAATATGGTCGGAGGAGGTCCACATTGAACACTGGGTGCAATCCAAGGAAGGGAGGAGTGTTGAGCTAAAATAAAATTGTCACCCTCAACCTTGGTGATAGTGTAAGGCCCATAGGGAAGTGGACAGAGCTTTTGTTGGGGCCTTGTAAGGAATTTGTTTTGCATATGTAACTAAACCTTGTCTCCCACCTGAAACTTGTGCGGTACCTGGTGTTGATCATGGCACTTCTTTTACTTAGCATTGGCTTTCTACAAAATCTCATGGAAATGTTGGTGGATGTGCTGAATCCTCTCAATGAATCTGGTGGCTTTGTCGGCCTCAGACTGAACATGAGAAGAATTTGTTTATGTTGTTGCAATAGGTAGTGTAACATCAATGGGACCCTAGGGTTGTAATCCCAACCCCACCTGAAAGGGGCTATGTATAGTGGAGATATGGAGAGCCTGGTTGTAGCTGTGTTGAACATAGGGAATAATCTCATCCCATGTACGTGGATTCTTAGAGTTATACATGCACAAGATGTGCACAATCATTTGATTGATGACCTCTATTTGGCCATCAGTTTGAGGGTGGAAGGCAGTGGATTTAGTGAGCTTGGTGTCTAAGAATGACCAGAGACTCGACCAAAATTTTCTGAGGAACGTTTTGTCCTGATCGGAGATGATGGTCTGTGGTATCCCAAAATGGACCCACACTTGTTCGAAGAAGAGCTTGGAAGTATCTGCCGCTGTGATGCTCTTCTTGCAGGCTGTAAGAATGGCCATCTTCGAAAGCCGATCAATCACCACAAAGATGCAATTATTTCCCTGCTTGGTGGACGGAAGGCCTGGCATGTAATCCATAGAGATGGATTTCCAAGGCCTCTCGAGAGTAGGAAGAGGGGTGTATAATCCTTGCTTCTTGATTTCTGTCTTAGCAATGGAACATGCAGTGAAATATTTGATATACTTGCTGAATCCTGTCGAAGTTTTGTCCAATAAAAATGTTTCTATAGAACGACCAAAATTTTCTCCACGCCAAATTGTCCTGCCATCCGACTGTAGTGAGCCTCCCAAATTATCTTTGCACGCTCACCTGCAGGAACATAGAGATGACCTAGATGGCATAATAGTCCATCTTTAATGTGAAAATCAGTGAAATTCGTGCATGTACCCAAGAGCTGATAGGTGGTGGCGAAGTCCAGATCTTGTTGATAAAGTTGGGGCCACTGAAATGCCTCATGCCCATAGGAATGGAGCATGGTGGTAAGTGCAACCACGAGAGGTCGACTGAGGTAGTCAACATCAATATTTGTGCTCCATGTCTTATACTTGNGGGTCTTCAAATTAATTTATTATTTTCTGTCTTTTACTGGTGGGGTCGACTTCTCTTCTCGAGTCTTCAATTTCTTCCCAGGTATTCTGTAATTGGTGTTGATGGGTCTTATTTTACTTTATTGTGGATAATGACTTTCCAAAAGTTTCAAATATTCAACACTCCCTCTCAACAAGGGAGAAATTATCCATACTTTATTTTCTTATGTCATATAAAGGTTGTATTCATGAGACATGTTGATGATCAATCTCCATACATATGTGTCTAGCACCTCAAGTCTCAATTAATACCACACATGGATCATTCACTTTCACAAGTACACCCTTGTGAGTGAATGTCACCACATGTAAACCGTTGTGAGTGAATATGCCATTCTCCACTGGTTAAACCACTAATCCCAGGAGAGTGACGTCCGATGCTATCTGACACGTGGAAGAACCTCAATCATTGTTGACGCCCAAAAGCGCAACATAAAATTCTTTCCTGCAAATGGGGTGCAATGCACTATTACTTATATATATTTTAAATAATGCTAGATAGGTGGCACCCCTTTAGAAAAATAATGAACAAAGTGCTCCTCTTATTGCACTCATGATTATCTTACGAGAAATATTATATAGTTTGAGAATAGAGAGGGAGATCCTAACTTGTTTCTATGTGCAATTGATGGATGTTGAGTGTGTTAGCAATTTCATTTTAAAAAGGAGAAAATGTTTATTTTAATAAATATTTTAGTTTATTCTTGCTACACCTAGATTTTGATATATTATTCATTCAAACTCCAAGTACCATCCACATGCAACTTATGGCATATTTTTTTATGGATGAATAGCAGATTGAATAGAATAACATAGAGATACGGAGAACAACACCATATATCCAGTGAACAATAACTGCTATTGAGTAAATAAAATAGGCTAAAACTGTAAAACTACAGAACTAAAAACAACTTGCTCGAATGGTGGTAGCTATCTCTGAGAAGAGATGTGGCTGCTATGTGCATTCATCTGAGCATAATGATTACAATGAGGCTCTAGAGGCCTTTTTAACATTACTCACGAATGCCAAAACCCTAGACATTCAAAAACATAACCCTAGGAGATGAAAAACCAAAAGTTATGTGGGCCCTGATGGGTAAGTTGGTACCTCAAATTCCCAGGGTCATAAATTTTGCATATGACCTTCATTTTAGGCATGTGATAGCCATTGGAAAAAGAATTTTCGAGAACTATACATTATACCTTCAAACTCTGACTCCGTCTAAAGTTTGACTATGGCAAGCCAAAAAAACATTGTTTAGGGCCCCAAAATGGCCCTGAAAGTACAAAAGGATGTAATGACATGAAAAATTCCAAAATAATCTAGTTGGATTAGATGGGTGGCCACCAATATTCACCTGGAAGATGTGTAGGGCTTCATACAACCTCGAAAGTGTAGAACCCACAATGACAAAGAATTATAAAAGAATGTGATGAACTAAAAATTGTCAAGAGGAGCTAGTTGGAATAGGTGGATGGCCATCAATATCCACCTGGATCAGTCCTCCCCCCTTAGGAAGAAATGGTCTCCATTGCGTTGAGTGCCCCCATAAAGTGAGGAAATTTCTGCTGAATTTGGCTCTGGGTGAGCCACTTTCCTTGGTGTAGGAGCTTCCCTACCTTGGAAACCCGATAAAGCTGGACCCTCTATTGGCAAGTGCCCTTGACCTATGTGTCCACTATATTATCAGTGGATGCATGTTCCATTCAGTCAGGGTTGACCTCTATTGGTGTCAACTGTTTTGCGATATCCAAGGTGTCCAATAATGGTGGAAAATATGGTCGGAGGAGGTCCACATTGAACACTGGGTGCAATCCAAGGAAGGGAGGAGTGTTGAGCTAAAATAAAATTGTCACCCTCAACCTTGGTGATAGTGTAAGGCCCATAGGGAAGTGGACAGAGCTTTTGTTGGGGCCTTGTAAGGAATTTGTTTTGCATATGTAACTAAACCTTGTCTCCCACCTGAAACTTGTGCGGTACCTGGTGTTGATCATGGCACTTCTTTTACTTAGCATTGGCTTTCTACAAAATCTCATGGAAATGTTGGTGGATGTGCTGAATCCTCTCAATGAATCTGGTGGCTTTGTCGGCCTCAGACTGAACATGAGAAGAATTTGTTTATGTTGTTGCAATAGGTAGTGTAACATCAATGGGACCCTAGGGTTGTAATCCCAACCCCACCTGAAAGGGGCTATGTATAGTGGAGATATGGAGAGCCTGGTTGTAGCTGTGTTGAACATAGGGAATAATCTCATCCCATGTACGTGGATTCTTAGAGTTATACATGCACAAGATGTGCACAATCATTTGATTGATGACCTCTATTTGGCCATCAGTTTGAGGGTGGAAGGCAGTGGATTTAGTGAGCTTGGTGTCTAAGAATGACCAGAGACTCGACCAAAATTTTCTGAGGAACGTTTTGTCCTGATCGGAGATGATGGTCTGTGGTATCCCAAAATGGACCCACACTTGTTCGAAGAAGAGCTTGGAAGTATCTGCCGCTGTGATGCTCTTCTTGCAGGCTGTAAGAATGGCCATCTTCGAAAGCCGATCAATCACCACAAAGATGCAATTATTTCCCTGCTTGGTGGACGGAAGGCCTGGCATGTAATCCATAGAGATGGATTTCCAAGGCCTCTTGAGAGTAGGAAGAGGGGTGTATAATCCTTGCTTCTTGATTTCTGTCTTAGCAATGGAACATGCAGTGAAATATTTGATATACTTGCTGAATCTTGTCGAAGTTTTGGCCAATAAAAATGTTTCTATAGAACGACCAAAATTTTCTCCATGCCAAATTGTCCTGTCATCCGACTGTAGTGAGCCTCCCAAATTATCTTTGCACGCTCACCTGCAGAAACATAGAGATGACCTAGATGGCATAATAGTCCATCTTTAATGTGAAAATCAGTGAAATTCGTGCATGTACCCAAGACCTGATAGGTGGTGGCGAAGTCCAGATCTTGTTGATAAAGTTGGGGCCACTGAAATGCCTCATGCCCATAGGAATGGAGCATGGTGGTAAGTGCAACCATGAGAGGTCGACTGAGGTAGTCAACATAAATATTTGTGCTCCATGTCTTATACTTGATGTTGATATGGAACTACTGCTGACAGGTGGACCACTTCTGATGGTGGTCGTTCTGCAACTTCCCCTGTGTCTGTATTGGCTACAGAGGCTTGTGATCAGTGTGGATGATTGTCTCCTTTCCTAGAATGTAATGTTTCCATTGACAATATAATTGTACCATGGAATACATCTACTTGTCATAGGTGGGTTGTTTCCAGACAATATCTGAGAGTGTCTCACTATGGTATGCTACCGGATTACCGTGTTGAGTTAGAACTACGCCTACAACATAGTCGGATGAATTAGTCTCAATCTCGAACGATTGTTGCAGATAAGGTAAGGAGAGTACTAGATCTAAGCACACATGATGTTTTAGATCATCAAATTCTCATTGTTGTGCCTTCCCCCATGTGAAATTTTCTTTACCACTGCCCTTGGTCACTTGGATGAGGGCCCATGCAATATGGGAGAATCCCAACACGAACCGTTCATATAAGTTGGCAAGTCCCAAGAAGCTCCGAAACTCGGTTAGTGTGGTTGGGGCTGGCCAGTAACTGATGACTTGGATATTATATGGATCCACATGTACCCCATTCTCATCAACAATGTATCCCAAGTATTGGACCCTATTCATTCAAAAGGAGCATTTTTCCAAGTTGGCATATATCTTGTGCTATTGCAGAGTGCTCAAAACCTACTGAATATGCTGCATGTGCTCCTCCAAAGTTCTGTTGAATATGAGGATTTCATCCAAATATACCACCACAAAATAGTTGGTGATGGGTCTCAATACATCATCCATCAACCTCATGAAAGTGGCTGGTGCATTTTTTAAGCCAAAGGGCATGACCAACCATTCGAAGAGACCTTCTTTAGATTTGAAAGTTGTGTTCCATAAATCAGTTGGTTAGATGGGAACCTGGTGGTAGCCATACTTTAGGTAAATCTTGCTGAAGAAMTTCCCCCCCCCCTTGAGTTGGTCAAGAAGGTCATCAATTCAGGGAATTGGGTACCGGTTCTTGACTGTGATTTTGTTTAATGCTTTGTAATCAATGCAGAGCCGCTAGGTCTCGTATTTATTTTGCACTAGTACAATCGGGCTTCTGCAAGGGGAGGAGATGGGTCTGATGTGCCCCTTTTGAAGAAAATCTTAGATATGATGCTTGATTAAGCATAGGTGCAACGAGGGTTAGATTAATTGGATGCTTGACTTGGCAGTGCATTGGTACCCCAGTGGGTGAGGAGAAGATGTCTCTGTACTATTCCATGATCCCGTCCACTTACTTCTGCTGCAAAGAGAGGCTATGTGTATAGGCCACAAATGTGGTGACAACCTTATTATTACTATGATCATGGATAAAAAAGAAGAATAACTTCTCGATCTATGAAATGACCTTACTACATTTCTTAGCAAAGATTAAATAAATAACACCAGGTGGCACTACCTATGGTATCCTGTACAATTTTCTACCCAAAGTAATAATAACACTACGGGGTATAGACTCATATACAACATGTCGCTTCCACAAATATGGCCATGGTATTTGAGCACTAGATGTCGTTAAGATTCTTTGATATCCAATTTGGTGCGCAAGGTATGGAAAATATTGGTGAAATCTGGTACTGTCTGGTCCCTTTCCTGACGCAGGGTGGTCCATATTGTGTACTGGTCCTTGTAGATTCCAACATGGTAGTACTGTTCTTCAATGACATCCCTGAAGGAATCCCACGTGGGGGTGACTGTAACTGCGTCTCTTGTGGGCAGCCACCGAAGGATCTGTGCAAAGTTATCCATTATTTTGTTCCTTTGTCGTGCAAGGGCTTCCTCGAGCAACATTTTAAAAGGATATCATGCTCCATTATCTTTATTTTCATCCCCCATGGTTTGTTTTCGGGCTCGAGTGACTGATATTACAAACACTCGACTGGTTCGAGTCCCAACTTCTTGTACCCATATCTTGTCGGGGACATGCACAAAGAAAAATAAATGAAGAGCAGACCACTCTAATACCACTGATCCAGATTTATGAGCAGAACAAAATGAATAGAAGACTAAATAAAATAACACAGAGATACGGAAAACAAAAACATATATCCAGTGAAAAATAACTTCTATTGAATAAATAAAATAGGTTGAAACTGTAAAAGTGCAGAACTGAAAACAACTTGCTCGAATGGTGGTAGCTATCTCTGAGAAGAGATGTGGCTGCTACGCACATCCGTTTGAGAAGAATGATTACAATGAGGCTCTAGAGGCATTTTTAAAATTACTCATGAATTCCAAAACCATAAACATCCAAAAACCTAACCCTAGGAGATGAGATGCCAAAAGTTATGTGGGCCCTGATGGGTAGGTTGGTACCTCAACTTCCCAGGGTCGTAACTTTTGCATACGACCTCCGTTTTAGGAGTGTGATAGACCGTTGGAAAGGTATTTTTGAGAGATACACATTATTCCATCAAACTTTGACTCTGTTTATAGTTTGATTGTGGAAAGACAAAAAAACACTGTTTAAGGCCCCAAAATGGCCCTGGAAGTACAAAAAGATGTACTGACATGAAAACTTCCAAAATAAGCCAGTTGGATTAGGTGGGTGGCCACCAATATCCACCTGGAAGCTATGTAAGGATTCAGACAACCTCAAAAGCATAGACCCCACAATGACAAATAATTACAAAAGAACGTGCTGAACTAAAAACTGTCAAGAGGAGCTAGTTGGAATTCGTGGATGGCCACCAATATCCACCTGGATCACTCCACTAGCAAGGAATGTGGGACATGTTATTTTGGGTGCTAAGTATTAAATGGAGATATAATAGTTGAAATAATCCAAGAGGGAGGCCCAATTCGATTTTGAATATAGGAATGATATGTTTTGTTGGTTGATATCATATGTTTGGAATAAGGTATTGGAGGCTAAGTGCGCTCCATATTTCGCTGTGGTTGATGGAATTTAATGTGAAAAGAGGGGAAGTAATGTGCATTTACTGCATGTCGTTCTTACCCTACCTTGAAACCACCACCTTCACTATTCTCCCAACTCTTGTTTTGGTTGCTCTGGTTAGTAACGCCTCCATTGTGCTCGGCCTTGGCAGAAAATAATTGCTCTCTGTTAATTGTTTTAGCATTATTCTTACATGTATGGTCTTTTACCTCTTCATTCATGAATTGTTATCTTTGCTCCATATATAAATTTTTTGTTGTCTTTTAGAGTTTGCATGCAGAATGTGTTTTTTTTACAAAGTTTATAGTGGATTGTTTGTGGGCATTCTGGCCGTGTAAGATACATTTCGATTTGGGTTTCTTCCTGTTGGCATTTAAGTGTTTCAACTGAAATTATTATTCAAAATTCTATTCTATTTGAAGTATATGGTCATATGGTTCCTGTAGCAAAGGTGGTATTATTGTGGTATGGATGTTGGAAAATGTCTATGGGTGAATGTGTTCGGTTTCACTCATTTCGTATGACTAATTTTGAGGGTTTCCTCTGTAAAATAAAAACAAAAGTTGGTTTTTGTGATTATTGTATTGTACCCTTACTGTGTATCCACACTTTTGAAGTTTTGCGTCCCTTTCGTATTATCCTTACCACTGTTTAAAAGGCTATGGATCCCTGTGTTTTGTCTTGTGATCACTTTGGGAAGTTTGTGAAGATTTTTTTTGGCTTTTCTTGCATCCATTCCTCGAGACCTATGCATATTTGTCTCCTCTAGGCATTTTTTTCCCATCCAATATACGACCAAGTAAATAAATGCAAACCTAGGCTTGAATTTTTGTTTATGGTATCGACCTAATAATGGGAAGATTGATTAAACTCGTAAAAATGTGGCTCACTTGTGGTTTACCCATGAGGGAATTTTGTCAACTTGAAGTTGATGTTGGTTTGATGCTCACCAGGTTTGCACTGAGGTTTTGAAACTGATTTGTTTTGCAACTATTATTTGGGGTTGTGATGTAAATAGTATGCGATGCACGATTGAAAGGTTTTACAATTGTTTTCCTCTCAGCCTCTCATGTCGACTTGAGGCATTCTAGTTATGGTTATGATTGAGTCAAATTTCTTTGTCGACAATCCCATGCATAATGCTTTACCAGTTTAAAGGATATCTATGGTTTAAAAAATAAAAGAGAACGGAATTTTCAAGTTTGATAATCCTGTCATTGTCTTTGAGATTGGTATTGGGTAGTTTAAATAAAATGTTTCCATATTG
Source organism: Picea glauca (assembly GCA_000966675.3). NCBI lineage: Eukaryota > Viridiplantae > Streptophyta > Pinopsida > Pinales > Pinaceae > Picea > Picea glauca. The sequence continues at coordinate 179,504 of JZKD02S1200432.1, read as the reverse complement.
TGGATATGGTATGTTAAAGAGAAATGTTGTCTTCACAAGTGAAATGTCATGGATTTTGTGTATTGAAGTTTAAAAATAATGTTATGGCACAAACAAAATTTGGTGGGAGTTTTGGAAATAAATGGGCATGGTAAACAATGGATATTCAAATGATTTTGTGAATATTGAAATCATTTTTGTTGAATAATGGCAATGTTGATTTTAAAATTAATAAATGTTATTTCCGGTAAAATAATAGTAATCGTCTCATTCCCATTCATTGTCTCATTTTTCGCTCATTATATGCCCACCACCTTCCCAATAACATTTAATCTATCCCCTGTTCTGTTATCTTGAATTTTATTTTTAAAGGAAAAGGATTAAAAAGGATTGGATGATTATTTTAGTTGGAAATTGTGATATGGAGATATTGGTTTTGGAAGAAAAGGGCTCCGCATTTTTCTTGAACAATATTCATTTGTTGGTTTCCGTCCATGCAACCATTTTTCATTCATTATAAATCCCCTCATATTCCTAATGACCCTATCATTCCCTGTTCAAATTGAAATTGATTATAGGATGTGGTGGGTTGTGTCAATGGATGGATTGCATATGATTCTGTTGTGGATGATAGAGCCAACATCTTGATTTTATTTATGTAGAGTATTAGTGAATGGATTGTTAAAAGTTTTCATATTCTGATTGGAGTATTGCTTCAGGATGAGTTTCTTTAGCAGGGGCAACAATGACATAGGTGAAAAAAGAGGTAGAGGAAATAATTGACAAAGAGCCATAGAAGGCCACAATTTTCAATACATTTTGACACTGATTTGTAAGAACTAAATCATTTTTTCCAAGTTGGGTTTTTTAATCTAGTTGGTCAAGGAATTTTTCAACCTAAAACAAAGAGTCCTCCTTTCCAGTTGCATCAAAATTTCTCTGGTATCCGTGTTCCCCATCATGTTTATATGTAGCCAGAACCACTTGCCAATGATGGCTGACAAGAGATTGTCCATCAACCTGCTCCTCATCATCATGGTTGCCCTACAATATCATTGTCATTTCCCCCTCGTCCACTGCCATTCAACCCAAATTCCCAAGCTGATCGTGTTGCCTCTCCAGTATAGTCCTCTCATGCAAGCAAGAGATTAAAAACTGCCACCCCTGAGCCAGAATTAGATAAAGGAAAAGGGGTGGATAATCCCTCCAAGTCTTCCAAAGACTCCTATGAATCAATGTCCTCTCATCTCCACCTCAAAGATAGTTGTTCCCATTTCATCAGTGAAATACACCCACAAGGTTCTAATCAGTTGAAGGATGTTGCATAGGACAAATCAGAAAAAGTATCAAAAGAAGCCAGCAATGAAAAGAGGCAAAATGCCTCTCACAACAAATATGGGTTTTAATGATTTTTAATGTTATTTTCTTTTGAGGATGGATTTTATTGGTATGATGAAATAAGTTTTTGGACAACAAAGACATATTTAGATAGAATACTTTGGACAACATGGATATGATTTTATTTTTGGATATAGTCATGTTTTTTTTTGATACTAAAATATTTGACTATTTATATCAGGATGGGAGTTACAAGGCAAACATTTGAGTCAATTTTTGGAGTGTTATATTTCATATTTTTATGATCATTAAATAAATTAAAATTGGAGTGACAAGGGGTCCCACCTATTTAGTTATTATTTAAATAGACCCTTATTTATGTATTATTATTTATTTGTCTCAACCAATTAGTTAAGATAATTAAGATTAAAAAAAGAATGGTAGTTGAACTACCATAACTTATTGGGAAAGAATAAAAGCTCAATCAAAAGAAGAGACAAAAGGGGAGAGAGAACATAAGGGAAATTTTGATATAAAATATGCTTTATACTTGTGAGATAATTATTTTCTTCATTCATTCTGAGTTTACTAGAAAGCTAAACCATCTTGATGACAACATGGTCTTATTGGAGGCAACATGATTCAAAATTGAATCATATTTTTGAGTAGCTTGTTTCTAAAGGTGTATGATCTATCTTTGTCAATCCGTGTGTTGTTTTTTTATGGATTAGATTTCATGATTGATAAATAATATTTTACAGAGTCAAGTGACAACATTTTTATGGCAAGATGATCCAGATCTTTAGCTTCAATTTTCTTTTTTTGTCAGAGTCTTTTTGTATGGTTCCCATTGAAGACTTCTAAATCTGACTTTGGTCCCCACCCTCATATGGGTTTGTAAAGATAATTTTTGTTTGTGTCTTAGATATAAGTTAATTAAAAAATCAGATTTCTGATTTCAATCTCACATGCATATCTTAATTGATATTGTTTAGATTTTTCTTTTATCCTTGTCTCTTATCCATGTACACACTTATGTATATTTTTACTTTCTTTCTTTTGCACAGTTGCATATAATATATAAAGTCATCCTTGATCCCTCATACATATTATCTGTGGATTAGGTTATTGTTTTGAATTTAAGGCTATAAACTCCGGGAAACATTCCCAACTATCTTTCGTTATCCTAGCAAGATATGAAGATGCTTGAGTAAGGTTCTTCTTACCTTTTCCTCAACAAGTAACTCAAGTCCAGAGGTCAACCCCTATAAGTAAGGACTACGACTGGGCCACATGTACACCCTTGTGAATATCTGCCCGAGGCTGAAAATCATCAAGACTCCCTCTCAGCGGGGAATACATTTTGTATCATGCATCATAATTGGACACTCATCACAATAAATCTATTTTATTGAGCTCATCATTCTCCCAAGGTCACAAAGACCTATCTGGGTCACACAAACCTATACTAGATCACAAAGACCTATCCAAGGTCACATAGACCTGCTTGGATCATAAAGACCTATCTGGGTCACACAGACCCATCCTGAGAGAATGGATTTGAGTTCACACAGACCCATCTTATGCTACTAGAATTTCAAGAATCTTCTCTTCTATGTGATGGAATCTGACTGTTGGATATGCACCATGTCTTGGATGAAGTCTTGCAAGAAGCCTCTGAAACTACACTATTTCATGACTCGCGTCACTGGTTGTGATATACTCTGCCTTTGTTGTATTGAGTGCTATAGAAGTCTGCTTCCTTCTAAGCCAAGAAGCATGGCTAATCCGATGCAACACCCACCAATGCTATTTCTTTCAACCACATTTATTTCCTGGTCATAATCTGTATATATTTGTAGCTTCACCCCATCATCTGAGACATATCATTTCCAACTGTACCACACAAGTACATGATTTGATGGAACCCAATGGTAGTGTCTCAACTCTACCATAAACTAGATCAAGCTGCAAAACAAGTATCTGACCTAGTGTTAACCAGGTACATCAAGGATCCAATAAACTGCCTGTACATCGTGGGATCCACCAAATCTGAATCTGAATCTGAAGTAGAATCACTCAACTTATTCATATTTTTCATCATAGGTGTAGTCATGGAATTTCAGTCCATCATATCGAATCTCATCAGTATCCCCTGAATGAGGAATATCTCATATAATCTCATCACACCTTTAATCCAAAGAGTACATCCAACCAATATCCTCCATCTAATATTTTGAGGCCAACTCCCTTTGTCACTAAAGTAAGTCCTGCTATGTAGTCTGCCTCACTAGCTTCTCCCTCTGCGACTGGGACAAAATCCATACCTAGTTCTCTTGACTAGCTTCCTACTCTTTCATTATAGAAATATCTATTGAAACAAGTGTACCCTCCCATGAGATCTTACATCTCCTCAAAGCCTACTCAAATCATGACACCTGTCTATCAATCATCAAATATGTCTCTCTCTCACCTGGATCTGAGGGGGAACTCCCTCTGAATGATTGACTCTCCCTCTGATCCAACTGACTCTCTCTGAGATTAGGCTCACTACGAGTATGCATCATTCTTGGTTAAAACCAAGCTCATCAAGTATCCATCGATCCTGGAGTGCCATGCTCCCTTTGAAACATGACTGCCTTTGAGTCTGTACAATCTCTGAAGCCATCTAATCCCTTTGCATATCCTGATCTCCTCTGAAGTCTAATGTCCAATGAACTATCTTGGGAGGTTTCTCCTCCCTACTAGATCCTCTAAGGGATGAATCCTTCTGAACTTTGGCTCCCTCTAAGATGGTACTTGGTGGGGCCACCTCCCTCACCACTGGTGGAGCCACATGCTCCTCCTCATAACTAGAAGGTATGGAATCAATGATGTGACTCCATGGAACTCAAGAATCTCTGAGGTAGTTTGATCTCCTTGAAAGTATCATGGGGATATGCATGTTATAATTCATCTTGCAAGGTATCACAAAACCATGATGGCCTATTCCTAGTCACTGCCACATCTCTAGGTAGATCCACTGACCCAACTGGATCTATTGAATCTTCCTGATGATCTGACGAGTGAAAAACTAGACTAGAGGGATCTATATGGTCATCTTCCGATCCTTATTCTTTTCAAAATCAATCTCCATGTGAAACACTCTGTATCCCACAAAAGTATCATTCTTTTTAGAAGGTTCTAACTTCGTCATATTCACCTTCGGTACATGGATGTATACGATCATGTACACAAATTTATTTTTGGATAGTGTTCTCCATGTATCAAAGTAGAGACCATCTAATATGTTTTCTCCTGCAACCGTCACTATAGCTCCCTCTTAGATCTACCACCTGCGACCTTCCTGAAACAAGAGCAATAACAAGGGAAAATAGCAGGCAAGAACAATATTCTTATTAATTGGAAATAGAAACAAGAACAAAAAAAAATAGGAACATGAACAATCATCACTATAGCTCTTTCTCAGAGCTATCGCTTATGCCCTTCCTGGGACAAGAATACGAATAAGAAGCAAAGAACAAGAACAACACTTCTATAGTATTTCTACTAGTCATTCCTTCGTGGTAACCTACCTAGAACAAAACAAGAACATCTCCATGTTAAACTTCATGGAATTTACAAGGTAAGCTGCCTGGGACAAAGAAAACAACCAAGAACATCTCCTAGAGGAGATCAATTCTATATTTCAAACATGTGCATCATTAGTACTAAACAATGAGAATTTACATAATGATTATTGTACTAACAATATTCAAGTGTCACTAAACATTTGATAGAAAAAAGTAATTACCAGTAATAGAACTCTAAATATTGTTGTCCCAATTACAATATTGATTTAAGATGCAACAATATAAAAATATCAAATATGATATGCAAACCTAGAGTCTTAATTGCTAGGGAGGGTGCACTATTCTTTTGAATGCACTAGATCCAATGATCCCTTTGGGTCATTGCTTGGACAAGGTCCCTTGTACATACCCTGCAAACACCCTCATAATCTTGATAAATGATATAACTTGGAAACATATATAAGTGCATACCTCTAAAATTTATAACATCATCCAACTTGTCTTCTAATCTGAAAGTGGACACCATCAATACATGAGGAAATCACAAAAACAAGATAACATAAAGTTCAATGTCCAGGAAAATGTCAATAAACCCTAAAATTTCAACTTGGACAGAAAGTCAAACTAAGAAGTGCAGTTGGTGCGCTAGGGAAAGGCGAGTTTCTCTATACAAAAAGTTTTCCTCAACTTAGCCCAATAAATTCTCAACGAGCTTCACAAAGAAAGTTGTTGCAACTGTAGTAGTGGGTTTTAGGTGAAATTTCAACTTTCACCAAGATGCAATATGAGACCACTAGGGGGGTTTGTTAGGATAGGGTGAGCTGATATATGGAAAAATTAAACTCAATGCCCTCCAATAAGTTTCTCAATGAGCTTGGAAAGTTCAGGTCTGTGTAGCGACAAACAAAAACTGTGCAGTGGAAATATTTCAATTAGATCTGAAACCATGTTGATTTTGTTGATTCTCATCTCTTGATAGTTATTGCCTTATGATTAATAACAAGATACAATTTCATACAACAATTATCATAGAATAACTATACATTGAAAATATCAACTATAATACTTTGGAAATGACAAGATCTAGAAATATTAACCATGCACAATAAACACAAGAACACAAGAGTTTATCCTGAGAAACCCAACCTTGGGAGAAAATCCAACAACCTTTATATAGAATAATTCAGTCCAAGATATTACCACTATATCACCATCAATAGCTAAAATACCATACATAGAAGATCCTCCCCAAGTCTAGCATCACCAAGACCTAGCGCCTCAATAGGATGACCAAGAGCAACCAAGAATATCCTTTCCAAGTGTGGCACACTCATCAAGATACTAGAAACACAAAAATAACGAAATTACCAAAATTGCAGCTGCAATTTCCTTGTGCGCACTAGAGAAGGAGTTATTTGACTATCAAAATGAAATGATCTAGTCTTGTATTTATACTAATTTGAGCACCTGTCTAGGGCTGACTTCTTATTCTAGGTCTTCAAATTACTTTATTATTTTCTGTCTTTTACTAGTGGGGCCGAATTCTTTTCCTCGGTCTTCATTTTATTCTTGGGGATTTTGTAATGGTGTAGATGGGTCTGATTTTACTTTCTTTTGGATAATGACTTTCCCAAAGTTGCAAATATTTAACACCTCTTACATCTATTCAATGATTGGCTTTGGGAACACAAAAAAAATAAATAGAAGGTTGACTCAAAACATTAAAATCAGGAAAAAGGATTTGGGAATTAAACTCATGAATAAAACCCCCCTTTTTATACCCCTCCTCTCTTGTAGATTATTTATCCTCCATCTCTATCCATATCCCCCAACAACTGACATCACATTTGATTTATTAAATTCAGATATACAATTCACATATTACATTTTTTGGACACAACCACATATCATATCTACATTATGCAGTAATTAAAATAGGGATTATAGTTGGGACATTGCATCCCCCCCACCTACAATTGTGTACCATCCTCAGTGCACAACATGATGCTGATATAATGTACAAAATTTACATCACAATACTTAGAAAAAATAAATTATGCAATTTCACAACTCTAACAAAAGTTCTAACCATAATATCTTGTTCCTCTTATCCTACTACCCCAAGGAATGTACCCCCTTCACTGTTGTCATTCCATCAAGCCATACCATTATTTTATCAGGGCTCCTAGTGCAAGTTGGCTAGGAAAAATCTAAGATGTGGTTTTGGAACTCCAACTGCCTAAAATGGAGTCTTGCATTTTTAGCTTATGTTTTCTTCAAAATTGTAAAACATTTGTAGGTATTCCTCTCGCATAGTCTCCTCGTACTCCCATGTAGCATCTTCATGACCATAGCAGGTCCATTGGACCTTTACCACGCATATATATTTTTTCCTAATCACTTTGACTTTCCAGTCCAAGATGCACACTAGTTCCAATCGGAAGTCTCCTTCCTGTTCCTCCTCGATCACAGTATAATAAATTATGTGGTTAGGGTCAGACACATATTTCTTTAATAAGGACACATGAAATACAATATGCACTCTCATGGATTCAGAAATTTCTAGCATGTATACAACTGACCTTATCTTCTCTAAGATTTCAAAAGTACCACAATATATTTCTACCAACTTTGTGCAACAACCCAATCTTAGCGAACTTCTCTTCACTTTCACTTTCAAAAATACATGTTCTCCCACATTAAAATATCTGAAGGTCTTGTTCTTGTTTTCATAACTCTTTTACCTGTCCTGGGAATATTTTTAAATCTTATCATCTACTCTTCCATTTGTTTTAGTAAATATGGCCCAATAACAACTCTATTTGCAGGGTTATCCCATATCACTAGTGTGTTACACCTTCTTCCATACAATGCTTCGAATGGAATCATTTTTAATGAGGCTTGATACCCATCATTGTAAGAAAATTCAACGAAGTGGATGTAGTCTTCCCACTTGAATGACAGGTCCATCACATACATTCAGAGCATGTCATCAATTATCTCGTTGGTCCTCTCAGTTTACCCATCTGATTATTGGTGATATGTTGTACTGGGATTTAAATTTGTTCAAAAGCAATTGAAACAACCTTTCAAAAAATTGGATGTAAACTTGAGATATTTGTCCAAAATTATTTCCTTGGGAACTCCATGTAGTCTGACAACTTATTTTATCTAGATATTTGCAATATTGGTTGCCTTGTGAGTTGTATTCACTGGAAAAAAAATGTACAACCTTAATTAATTTATCCACTACTACCATGATGAAACCATGCTGCTTCACTGTTTTGAGCATCTTAGTAATAAAATCAATTGTAATCACTTCCCATTTCCACTTAGGAATGGGAAATGGCTGTAGCAGCCCGGCTGGATGTCTATGCTAAGATTTTACCTTTTGACATTCTAGATACTTGACTATGTAATTAGCCACTTCTTTCTTCATTCCCGACCAAAAATATTGGCTTATTACAAACGAAATTGACTTATGATATCCTGGGTGTCCAACGTAGGGTACATTGTGCATTTCCCTCAACACTTTATTTTCCATCTCATGAGAGTTTGACACATATACCTTGCCTCGGTACACGATAACTCCATCTTCCCTCAGCTTAAAATATTTAATTTTCTATTGCAATTCACCTTGTTGTAATGTGCCTCTTATTTGCAAGTAACAATGATATGATTTTTCTGCCTCTAAAGTTTTATTTTTTAAATCATTCTTTTACATGATAATGGCATATAATGTGCTCTTTTTTTTAGCACATCAACAACCTAATTTTCTTTTCTTTTGATATGCTTAATTTCGAAGTCATATTTGTCAGTCGGTCCAATTTTCTAAACTTTGTTACATTAAATTATTGACTCGGGGAATGTAAATTGATGAAGTGAAAGGAAACATATATGCAAGCACTAGTCCTAACCTAAATGGTTGTTGTTGCAGAAATATAACTGCTTTCTGTTGCTACAGAAATAGATTTTTTGTTAGCTACAAAAAAACAAAGTATGCATGAAATAACTTATTTAAAACCTAAATAGATGAAGGATTCTGAGTATTTGAGATTAACAACCTACTAAATTGTTAATCACAGTATTGCAATTTATTGGATTCGAAAGAACAATTATTTATTCAACTACTATTCTCTGTATATCAGTCTAACCTATGCAATAAAACATAAATACTTTTTTTTTGTTGACTGAGGAAATCAACAACTAATCAGACACATACTCACATGACACATGGTCATGTTATCTGAATGCTACCACTATAACCCCATGCATGCCAACAAGGCCCCTCACATAACACACAAGGATAGTCGAGGGTTTCGAACCAATGACTTCACATAATATAGTTCTTTAATAGTACACTCCATCACTAATTGTTCTACACACTGTTGGCTAAAACAAAAATACATTAACTTCATAAAATAAATTGAATTATAAATCACATAGCGAGAAATATTATAAATGAGTCACAAAACTTGGAAGTATAAATAAATCACACAACTGCAAATGTAAATCTCAAAATAGGAAATGTAAAAGAGTAGTGAACTCGTCATCATGTGGCCCTCCCAATTCAAAGAACACTACTTGAAATAAATCATATGTGACTTAAAGGATAAAAAACTCAACCATAGATTTGACTAAAAAATATAGAACTCAACACTTCATATTATTCAACAATTCAATTATAATTCATCAACATTTAGAAAAATATGTTTATCAAAGTCTAATATCATATATTTGTACAATAATATGAGATCGGTCAAAGCCACACGACTTAGATCTTTAACAAATGGTATTTTAATAGATTACATATGCGATCAAGAGAGATTTGATCTGATGTATATCGTGGATATATAGAATCTTCTTAAGTTATCCACGTATTTGAGAAATTCATGTTGAGACACATGAATTTCTCAAATGCGATATCATTCTTCTCATGGACTGATATGCTGAAGCTTATCTTGTGCATTATGCCATGTGTACATGCTGACTAGAGATTTGAATTTCCTGGAATGTTGATCTGGAGGGTCTTCAATTTAATTTCATAGGTGGATGAGTGGGAGGGACATACTTCACATCTCTCTATAGTCGGGGTTTGATCTTGGTGTGCACCCAACCTTATGAAACATCAACTCTGTTACAAAAACATACTTTAGTATCTAACAAACATATATCTCAGTAGCTACAAAATCAAAGTTTCTGTAGCAAAACATTAATTAATAATAACTATTAAACCAAATTTTATAAGAAGAATGAAATTATGCCTAAGGATGAATATTTTAACTCAAGTGATCTTCCAAGCACTAATTATGTAGCTAGATAATGATATCATGGAAAAAGGGTGGAATATGATATAATCAAAGGTTATGGAGGAGGGTTTTATGGTAGGAAAAGTGACAAAAAGAATGAATTCCGAGGACCCAACACTTCCCCACATGGAAGGTGTTGCATGTCCTCATGAAAAAAAATTACCTTGTCCCTCCAAAACTTTCAAAAATGTAAAATTGTATCTTACCCCTGCTCTTTCACAGCCACTCAGAGGGCTCTAACCTTGATGAGGATGCACGCTCCTTTTTCTTTAATGATTTGATTTCATTTTCCAACCTATGGATTTGAGTTCTTTCTTGCTGACTGATCCCATACCACTTTTCTACTTGTTTAATCAGTACTTTCCTTTCATTGTCAAATGCATCTGTCTTTTTCTGTAGCTTGGCTACAATTTTGTTCAAAAGTATGTTTTCCTCTTTAACTTGCCTTTCCAAAAATCACATCTCCTCAATTTTATTTTCTAATTGTTTTACCTTGCTACCTTTTTTCTATGAGGAAGGAGGAGGGTATGGAACATTTTCTATCTTATCCTCATCATCTATAATTTTTTCAACTTCCATACTAAAGGATTCATGAAAATCTATAGTTGAATCAAAGTCTATATTACCTGGTTTCGATGTCAGAGAAAGAGATGACCTAGTACTTTGTCGTGTGTTGGTATGTTCTAGGGTTTCTTCAATTGAAATATTTCCTAATTTCTCCTTATCAGATTCTTCCAACTTAATCATTAGTGGGTCCTAAATGATGTCGCTTTCTCCTTGTCGCACTCCTTGTTGCTCGAGCCATAGTGGCTTCAATATTCATCTTTTTATTCTATACAACATCAGCCCTTATGCCAAATTTTGGATATTTCAAGTCGTTTCCTCCACTTTCGGTCTTCCCCTTGAAGTCCATCATTTTTCTTGGTGGTCGACCTTGGGTTTTCTTTGTTTATGAACTTGGTGTTATGACCTTCCTTTTGTTTTAGATTTTGATTTTACAGAATTGGAACTCATAACCTTCTCTTATGTTTTATCTTTTGATTTTGCAGGACTAGAATACGTGACCTTCTTTGACTTCTCTTCTTCCAACTATGAGTCTTTTGATTCATTCTTCTTTCCTTTCAAACCTCTGCGTTTCGAGCTTCCTTCTTTAGCAAGTGTTTTGACAAAGAGATTTCATAGAAAGAAACTCTCCCATGTATCATTATGCTCCTATATCTTATATTCAACTAAAATTTTAACTAACCCATAATGATGTAAACTTCATTTCATATTTCTAGGGTTTCATTGAATATTTAGGGCCATTTTCTTTAGACTATGTAGCAAGTAGAGCAACATATCTAATTTATACCCTTTGAAAAAATTCATCAGCAAGAAAAGATGGTAGTAAAATACCAAGCCGTACCTTCCCTCACAGATAACATACTTCTATAATATGAACATAGTAGTTCTCCATTTCTTTTTAAATGTAGAGACTGGCATACCTTTTTTCTAGTTCACTGCTTTCTTCAGATTCACTAGAAATTCCTTCCATACCTCTATGCTTATATTTTCGTTTTTAAACCATTTTTTCCACCTCTGGGTAACTCTGTAGTTTGTGCTACAAAATCCTCTGTAATTTCCATCTCCATATCACCTATTTGAGCTTCTTTTCCATCAAATGTTTTTGCAAATTCTCTAGTCACTTGTTCATTGTATCCCTGAAATTTTTGAAAAATGGAAGCCATCTTGATTTTCTGAAATGATTATGGAATTTGAGATATGCTTCAAAAATTTCCATGCCAATTGGTTCATATCGTACTATAGTTTCCATATTGCAATATCAAAGAAAATGTGGGTCTCGAGTCACTCTTTGTTACATAAATGGAAAGAATGGAAAACATGGAATGGAGGTTTACAAATTTCGTATGAGGCAAGTCTAAGGTGATGGTTTAGTAATGATGCAATCTGAATTCAAATTATGAAACGGTCATGTCGTATTCGAAGGCATCATTGTTGACTATGGAGACACTTTCAATAAATCAAATTGTGCCTTTGTTTTCATCGAATAATAGTTTTGAATAATGCATGTTGAAAATGGGATTTCGACATGCATTTATAATGTTTTCGAATGGTTTTTAATTTAAATTTGTAATTATTTACGAATTGGTTTATGAAATGGAAGGATTAACATAGGATAAGAAATGTGTGGTAGAAGGATAACATAATATAATCAATAGTTGTATAATGTAAAGTTGTTCAATCCCCTTACACAATTTCAGAACTTCACATGAAAAATAATTTAAAGAGTCATTAACTTATGGTTGCTTTACCTGTAGCCCAAACTTATTTCTTTGAAAACACAAAGCATAGATAGTATTTGATTTTGATGTTGTTTCTGAGTTTCTATTATGCACCCTAGAAAAATTGTTGAATGATCTAAATAATTTGATGATGTTGATGTAGAATATGAATATGTTGATGATGAATTTGAAGATGCTGATGTAGAATCTAAAGATGTTGCCGATGAATCTGAATATGCTAATGAAAAATTGCTGCAATTGAAGTTTACAAAGTTGAATTTTATGAAAAATTTCATAAAATTCACAACTCAAGTTATTCTTGAATCTTACAAGTTGATGAAGATGGATTAGTGTCTCGTGATTGCCTAAGGAATGACTACACGTATCTTTCGATAGCTACAAAAAGTGCTTGTGGTTGCAGAAAAAGTATGCAATCAAAGAAACCAAACATTTTTTCCAAAATTATGAGATCATGAACTATAGTGTCTGATAAAAGGATATAACATGCCATGACGATGAAACTTTGAGACTAAAGATTCAAACATTCTGATATCTGCTACTAAACTTATTTCATGAAAATATTTAAAACAACAAAAACTGTTGAACTTTAAAAAGAATCTACTTTGACTGTTACTGTAAATCAAAATATCTGCAGGCTGCCAACTGACTTATTGGTAAAAATTTAGGTGCTAAAATAAATGTTGAAACCCGAGTTGAATATGTCATGCTTATTTATTTGAAGATTTTTTTACAATTCTTCCCGCCATTTATGGTTTTCAAATACAATTATTGGACAACTGCACCATTAAACTAGTTTTCACAATATGTGCTTATTTTTCTTTACTTTTTACTCTCTCTCTCTCTCT
>JZKD02S1200432.1:134794-163003 GCA_000966675.3 Picea glauca | reverse complement strand
CGCTCTGACAGGGATATGGCTATTTTCATTGGATGTTCCGGAGGAAGAGTGATTTCGGGGATGTCCTCAAGCCGTTTTACAAAGCTCGAAGGGCCTTCAGAGGTGGCCTTCTTCGTGCAGGCTGTGATCAACTTGTGAAAGGTCGCAGAGGGGGAGGGAGGGGGCGGCGGCTCCCCTCCGTCCTAGTTTTCCATTACGGCCGAACCCTGATCCTCCAAAACCCTAGTTGCTATCTCCACACGCGATTTTCAAATGCAACAAACATAGTGGTGCTTGAAGTTAATGAGAGGGGATATTTTTGCATATATATGTTACCCAACATAAGATCTTTTAATTTTCCAATTACTTGCACTATTTGTGGGCCTTTCTTTTTCTTTCTTGATTTCTTGATACATAATTCCCTTATTGTCTTAGCATAAATTGGAATGTCTTTGATTGCTTGTAATAATGGAATTTTGATACAAACATTCTTTAATTCATCTAATAAATCATATCGTAGATTAATGATTTGCTTTTCTAATTCGAACCTTTCTGGGAAAGATGGAGAACTAGATTGCTTAGTTTGATTTATCATAGATGAAGAAGTTTGATTTATTAGATTAGTATCATAATTGTTGTTTATTTTTCTTAGGAGTTTCCTCTTGTATARGTTCTTAAAAAATAATAGGTGCATCTTGATGCAATACTTTTCTTGATATATCATTTACACCAAGGGAAGTAATCATATAAGTGGGAAAATTATGTAGCTCGACATTGTAAGAGGGTTTTTATACTTTATTATTGGGTTTAGAAGCAGGTTCTGCAGGTAGTTGGCCAGTTGGTCTTGGAGGTTGGGTTGATGGTAATTGAAGCTGCGGTGGTTTTGAAATTTGTGGTTGTTGTGGTTGATTTGAATATGGTTGTCGAGATTGTGGGGGATATTGGTTCTGTGTAGGGTATTGGGTGTATTGTTTTTTCATAGGATAAGGCTGGGTAGGCATGGTTCCATAGGAATTTCCTCACCAACCTTGTTTCCAAGGTTGATTTTGGATTTTTTTTGGTGCCCACACTTTCCAAGGAATTGGAATTGTCCAATTTTGTTGGGGGTATTGTTGAGAAAAATAAGGGTTAATTTCATGAGAGGGGTCTTGAGATATACTTGGATTCCTTGGCTACCAAGGTCTCTTCTATGCAACAAAACATAATTGTTCTGTAGCTCCTTGAGTTTCCTGGTAGGTTGATTTGAGTCTTGGTATAGATGGGAAGTTTTATGTAGCATGATTATCTACACATATACCAAAAAGATCGATGTTATCTAAAGGAAATTCTTTTAAAGGGTGCCTCTTTCTATATTTTGGATACAAAAATAGTTAATGTTGCACCCTCTAACTCTTTCTTATGCTTAATTTTTAATGTGTCTAATTGAGAACCAAGAGTATATATAATAATGTGTCCAAAAAATAATTTCTTAAGTACAAAAGTGGGTCATAAAGCCTCAAATAGAGCCGATATACATCACTGGGCTCAAGCCCTCACTATATAATAGAGTACAAAAGGTGCCCTCGACACATATGCGGTACAATAATAACTATGGCGCAGGCATGTTGACCCTATTATAATGAACTACGATGTCCGCAAGACACTAGAACAATTGAACCCAAGTCTTGGGTATCCCTACAATATGTGGATGCATGGCCGGGGGAAGGTCCTCTGTCTCTGTCATCGACACTACATGAGTGAGAGATGTCAGGTTCATCTCTACTCATTGTAGTACTCTCTTAGCCTCTCCGGTTGGTAGTCCTCTTGCAACTGCTAGCCCTCCTATTGCTGCTGGTCCAACATCCGCTCGAGGTCAATGCTTGGTCCTGGAAAAGTTGGCTAGTCGGACCGGTCCCACATCTGTATATGATAGATCATTGAGTTAGTACTTTGACATTACCATAAAAAAGATAACATTTAAAAATTTAAAAATAAAATAACTTTAAAATGTGTTTACCTATCTCTCCGCGCTCCTCACCAGGGGACATAGGCATATCAAGATCCCTCAGGAAAGTGATCCTTGCATAGAGGTAGTCCTCGATCACAGGAATTTGATGGGCCCACCAGTCAAAAAATTTATCATCAAAGGCCTCCTGTACTCTCCCCGCACCTTGTTGAGGTAACACAACTACCCACCTGCATAATTCCAGAAAGGAGGCAATATGGCATCATACTGTCTCCCTTGGGATAAGGCTTGGCACTCTCTTTAAAAAGAAAGTGCACAACACAGTCCCGAACCCAAAGTTGTTGTTTATTCTTATTCGGTAATCAGTGAGTTGTTTTTTCATATATGTGAGCATTGTAGTGCTCCATTAAAAATGGTGGCATCTAGACCTTGAGCCGCATAATGCATCTATGCACGTGAAGCCTGATGAAGTGTTGCAGATCCCATGATCTACCTAATCATGTAAAGTACTATCCAAAGATTGAGTCTTGTGATCTTATGAATTGGCACTTAAGATCCCAATTTCTTAGTGCCAGCCTCACAATACATCCCAATGAAATCTTCTATGGTGTTCGGTCCTGGAGGACAGGTCCTCAAGTTGACCGGTTCCCCCCTCCTGGAGAGGCTGGTCAAAAAGTAGATATACTCTGTCGTCAGAGTAAGTTATTGACCCTCTAGCATGAAGGCCTCTGCATCTGGATGCCAATACTCTATTAGATGGTTCATTAGCCTGGGTTGTGCCCTCATGAATGGACACTGAAATAATTTCCACATACCACACTGCTTAAGCATGGAAATGGTCCCTGGATTCTCCTCTACCAAGACATCTAACTCCTCATGTTCCCTCTCTCGCCAGTGGACATACATCCTGTTGCAAAAAAAACATTTGTGAGGTTAGTCCCTTGTTTCATTTTTTTTAAAGCTTAAAGAGATGTACATGGGTTGTCTTTAAGACAATCGCATATGTACGTGGGCTAAGTGTTACTTTTACTGCATACATACGCATGCTGAGCGAGGGCAACCCACGTACACGAAGGACCGACCTTTTTACTAGGGCGCACACCCTCTAAACAATAAAATAAGCATTAAATAATGAATTAAAAGGATCAGAGAGGTCATTTGTACTTACTTGATTCATGTTTGAAGATCTTTTGTCCACCGTAGCTCCTCGAATTTGTGTTTCAAATAAGAGGGTTTTTTGGATTTTTGGTTATTTTCCAATTTGAATCCCCTCGAAGTATCACATCCTATGCTACATAGAACTATACCGGATATATTTTAATTAGTACGATCGATAGAACTATACATGAGATCCAGAGCATGCATTCACCCACATACACCTCATAGTAATAACAATCAACCAACGACATAACTCGACATACCTTGACATACCTCTGATCAAGGCAAGGAATACCTATTCCGGTTGATACATAATCCATAAAAAAGGCATGGGCATAGGCATCACCCGAAGCACAGTTAGCATCTTAGCTAATAGATCCATAGCCCTTAGTTCTAGTTACGGTTGATAACTTTTAACCAGATGAAGGAGCATCCCCATTGAAGTTCTCGACCCAATTTCATATCCATATGTTTAGGTTCGAGAGCTAGCATCCCAACCACACAGAGATAGAAATAGAGAAGAGAATCTCAATTGGGTGGAGCATCGTCCACTGAGTAGAGGATTGACCACACGGGGAGTTTTTCTGGAGAAACCTAGGTTAGAGCCTCGTTGTCCAGAAGGAAAGGATCTTGACCAACCACTATAAAGACAGAAGATACATAGGTAGAGAGAGCAAAAAATCGAGTTAGAATAGCTGGTTGTAGTTTGGAGCTTATCTGATTCAGAGCAAGAACCTCAAACAATGGTTAAAATGAGCTATCCACCTCTATTTATATATATTTTTTCTCTTTTTGCCCCAATTTGGTCCTCTTTTTCCCTATTCTTGGCCTGGTGGGTACTTGAGATTATTTTTGAGAGATTTTTGGGTCATTCTAATGAACTTTTTCTTTTGTTTTGGTATTTTTGTGAGACAAGTTACTCTCACATCATCCCATGGTAAAGTTGTTTTTTTGACATTTTCATATAGGTTAGGTCCTAATCACCTTGCATATTGCATATTGTTGACTTTTTTTACTTTTCAATAGGATCGGTCCCACCAAAGTGTGACACAAAACCTTCTATACTGCTTTAGAAGTGTCATAATTAGGTGGTAGAGCCTTCCTCTACATGGATTCCCTAGGTAGATCCTTTGTTTCATTTTGGCATCCATGTTGGGAGTTTTTTCCATAGTCTTTGGAGTCCTTTTAGTCTCTCCATGATTATATATCGAAGCCCCATTCTTCTTCATCTTTTCTAGCTCATACCCGAGGGACTCCCTATGAGCATGGTTTGTTGTATTTTAGGCTTGCTTAAACTTTGAAAGAAACATCTCACGAGAGATTATTTATTATTTTCGGCCTCGTTTGGATTACTTAAGAAAATATCCCCACTGGAGTCTTCTTTAAGCCATTTCCAGACTCTCTAAAATTGAAAATAATTCCAAGCGATCTTTTTTCCCTTCACACTCGTCAAACTAAAATTTGAAGGCACATATGTTCGACGGTAGTTTACCCCTTTTTTCGGTCCGAACGGTTAATTTACGAATAAAGGTATGCCCTATGAGCTTTGGTTCATTAGGAGAGTATTCTCAGGTGTAAGTTTAACCCTTTTTTGGGCCTAAGGGACTAAACTTTTGAAAAATGGCCATTCTCCTTGGTTTTGGTTTATCTCTTTTTTGGGCCTTGGAGATTATCTACGACAAAGGAACCCCCTCAGAGTCCATAGTTAAGCTCTTTTCAAACTCCCTAACTATGGAAAGATCATCGAGTGACCTTGTTCCTTTCACACTCATTAATTGTTCCAGAAGGAATATCTATTTGGCAGAAGTTTAACCCTATTTCCGGCCAATAGATTATCCAGGAAAAAGGTACACCTCGAGAGACATGTCTCGTCGGGAGAGTTCTCCTAAGTTATATTTTATACTTTTTTGGGCTAAGAAGACTAAACTTAGAAAAAGGTTGTGATTCCATAGTTAAGCTCTTTTTAGACTCCTTAAAATTGAAAAGACAGCCGAGTGATCTTGTCTCGATCACACTTATTAAAATGGTTTTGAAGAGACGTCCTTTTGGTATAAGTTTACCCCTTTTTGGAACCGACTGAACTAATTACGAAAAAGGAACACTCTAGAGACTTCTTTTAGTGTTTTTCAGACTCTCTAAACGTGAAAAAACACTGAGCTCACCTTCTTTGGGCTCATAAAACTTCACACAGAAGGAGTCTTGTTGTGTCATACTTAATCACATTGCATGTCTCATCCTTGCGTCTTTGGCCTAATTTTGGATTCATGTTGCTATTAACTGAACCTTCAAAGAATTCCTTAAATGAAAGCATTGTAACACTTTTTCCCTCATGATCTGACACCTTGACCCATGGAGGAATTTTCCCGAGTGTCCTTATCCTGCACATGTCTCCATGCACTAAGCATTAGTATGTTCCATGCGCTTGTAACTAGATTTCTTGCCCGCAACACTCGTTCCTCCTTTGTAACGTAGCATTCTTTTATTATCTTTCAAGCTCGTTAAAAATTTGAAAAAGACAAAAAAATCAAATATTCCAAAAATAGGGGATTGGACATACATTCTCTTTTTATTGGCAGCAAGATAGTCACCCTTAGACAAAGCACATCCTTCCGTTTGTTCTCCAAGCATTGGGATCTAGTATGACCTTAGGAAGTTGTTCTCGTTACATAGAGTTGTGTCCTCCTTCGTTTGGTTACTCTTCCAAACATATGGAGAGTTTGTGGTGTCTTCTGTATCACAAAATTATGTCAATAATATGCTGCTTGAGTCTCATCATTTGGTCGTGCTTTTTTCAAAGGGAAGTTTTATCCAACATGAGTGGGCCATTCTGCAGTTGATCTCTTGACTTTCATGAGTCGACCATCCCGAGAGTCCAGTCAAGTTCGTATTCAAAATAAATGAATTTTTGTGCCTAATGATAAAGATCCTCCAGTATTTCCCCGACGACATGTCGAAGACCTCAGGGTAGTGAGTCTTACACTCCTATTGTATTCCTACCAGAGATTTGAAGATCTTGAAATTTTTTCTCGAGCTATGAAGTCCTTAGCCACAAGCGTCAATGCTTCTTGAAGATGCATACCATATTGTACTTGTATATCTTTAGATGATATTGAGATGTAGATCCGCTGTATATTGTTCGTGGCTACACTTTATACATACATTCATATTTTGTCTCGTAGTCATATATGACATGGATCTCCAATGTACTTTATTGGAAACCATGCTTAGTTCATCCCAAGCATGGGTATGCTCGCCTCGAAGAGATTATCATTATTTTGTAGATGACACGCTCACTCAACTCCATGCCTTCCCACTGTGTAAATATATTGTAATGTATTTCGACCATCAATTTCTCTTTTGACCTCACAAATTAGCGGGCATCTGTTATAGTCCAAAATTCCATATATGTGCATACAAGACATTGGCCCATCCATTTGCATACTTTGCCAAAAATATTGTCAAGGCTTCCTTTTAAAAAACCATTTTTTGGATAGTGTATGCGCCCTGCTGCACTAATATCCTGCATACACACGCATGATGCATNACTGATTAAGTATTCACTTATCTAAATATAATATTAATAAATTTGAATACTTAATGAAATTTAGTTATGAAAACAAATATTAATAATATTACATTTAAACTCTTTTCATTTATCTACTTTTGTAGCTTAACAATTCCAATTAATTATATCATCATAATTATGTATAAATTGTTTACCGAATATAAAATGGTTGACACAATGATAATAAGTGATTATACAATGTTATGGCCTATCCAATTGTAAATAATAATGCATTGATAAATTTTACTATAAAAAAAATATGTCTAACACCGTTATACATGGTTTCAAAGTTCAAATTAACCAATCAACTTGGAGAATTATAATATCATAATAGATTAGAGACTCTGCCCAATGTAATTGTTTAACTACAATAACACCAGCCCATATCTCTTGTTAGTTAATATTTTCATAATTACACACATCCGTTGAATGGTAAGAGACCATATCTCTTGTTATTTAATATTTTCATAATTACACACATGCTTTGAATGGTAAGAGTTAGATCAATCGAAGCAACTTGAATTCAACACCAATTATAAAAACCTACGTTGAAACCACAACTATCAACATCATTAGTCAAGTCAGTACTTCAAGGTTTTCAATTGTCAAGTTAACGTAATATTAAGGTTGTTGTCTAAACATTTTATGTTTTGGTGGTTTTCACTAGAATTCGTCGATATAAATCTGTATGAAATCACAATTTCCTGTTGGTTGAATTGCATTTCTAAATGCATAAATGGATTCAGTGTCATGAAAAACCACTGGGGCAAATGGATTATACAAACTTAACCACTCAAATCTGTAGATCCAACAATTTCTTACCGGATTTTGGGAAAAATTAATGATCTGGATTATTTTGAGAACAAAATGAAGGAATAAATATAACAATAAAACATACAAAGATCTTGCAAAAAAACCAGAGATATAGTAATGCACGATTTTTAGTAATGAATGAAATGTACAAAAACTATAAAAATACAGAGTGAATGAACTTGCTAGAATGGTGACAATTTATCTCTGAGAAGAGATGTGATGACTACACTCATTCATAATAAGATGAAGATGATTACAATGAGGCTCTAGAGGCCTTTTTATCATAAAGAAAATTCAAAACCCTAACCTCGGAAGATGAAATGCCAAAAGCTTTGCATGCCTCGATGGGGGGCAGTTGATACGTCAACTTCCTAAGGGCGTACTTTTTGCATACAATATTCGTTTGGGGCACACGATAGCTCATTGGAAAGGTATATTCGAGGACTACACATTTTTTTGTCACACTATGGATAAATAATATAGTGTGAATATGGAAGGCCCAAAAAACATTGTTTAGGGCCTCAAAACGACCCCAAAAGTTTAGGACCTGAAAAGATGTAAAAAATTGCTAAGGTGGAAACCCCTGTTTTGAGCCAGTGGAATAGGTGGGTGGCCACCGATTTCCTCCTGGATAATTCTTCTCCCCTTAGGAAGAAATAGTCTCCATTGCATCAAGTCCCTAGGGAATATTTTGCTGAATCTAAACCTTGATGAGTTGCTTGCCTTGTTGAAGAAGTTGTCCTACTTAGCTTGTTGAAGGTTGTTATGAACTTGTTGTTGGAGGGGTTGGATCTGTTCAACCGATATAGCTGCATGATTTGTCTGAGTGTGGGAGGAATATGAATATGCATCATGAAGAGAATGAAGGGATTTATTATAACTTCGCTTGACTGGACAATGTGGAGACACCCTTGTCGGTGCAGTAAGAATATCTTGGTCTCTTCTACAATATTGTTGTTCTGCTTCTACTGGATAGAAGGGTCTTGGGATGAGGTTGTAGTGATTGCAGTGTCCTTCTCTTCTAAACAAACCATGAAGAGGCTAAAATTTTTGGTATGCGATATTACTTTGCGACATTGTTTTGTTGGTACAATAGTCGAAACTACCTCTTGTATACTATAGAGATGACCCCTGAAAGTAACAATGACACTACAGGGTCAAGACTCATAAACAACATGATTCTTCCACATATATGGTTGACCTAACAAAACATCATAGACTTCCAGTGGGGAAACATCACACAATACCTCATCCTTGAAGGGCTTGATGTCGTATGACAGGCGACACTGCTGGTTGACATGAAGATCCCCTCCCTGGCGAAGCCATCCGATGTTTTATGGTNATCCATTTGCATACTTTGCCAAAAATATTGTCAAGGCTTCCTTTTAAAAAACCATTTTTTGGATAGTGTATGCGCCCTGCTGCACTAATATCCTGCATACACACGCATGATGCATGCTATTTAACCCACGTACAAACACGTGATGCATGCTAGTTAGCCCGCGTTTACCTCCAAAAGTTGAAAAAAATATAAAATTGTGTGGAATTCAGCGGAGTTTACGGGCTAGGGAGGGTTTCCTAACCATTTTACCCCTTGTAGCCCATCCCCAAACCGAATAACCATCTTTTTCTCATATAAAAAGAGGTCTTGGGGATTCATTTATGAACATGAGAAAGAGAATAAGAAAACTCTGCCAAAATCTCTTCCCTTAGCCCAAGATTTTCATCTCATTATGAGTTTTAGCCTTAGACTTCCCCTCCATCCTTTCTCCTTATGCAACCCTTCCTCCTTCCCTTAGTGATATGTTGGTTGCGAGAAGATAATGTGGGATTGATGCACTTGGAGCCATGACAGAGGATCCCATACTTGGTTCGTGGAGAAGTTGCCAACAAAGGTTGTAACCCTTTTATCTTGAAATTGAATAAAAGAGTTTATCCTTGTCCCAAAACTCTATGTTTACATGTTTTTGTTAATTTTAACATTTATATATATGTTTATACTTTTAAAGTGATCATTATAGATTGTATGTGTTGTTGAATTGTATTGCTAATCCCTTGCAAGTCAGCTTGGGGAGGAGATATGTGATCTAGGCGGAAACAAGCGAAAGAGGTCTACACCAACCGCAAGGAATGAAGGTGCACTCATTAACTCTCTCTTTCCTTTCTCTCCCATCACTTAGTTTAGATGGTTTTGGGGTAGATTAAGGGTAGATCATTATTTTAAGGGAGTTATCGCTCTGCCTATTCCTTAGACCCAGTTTAGGGGGATTTTCCCCGTAGCAGGTAGTAACCGTAACTTCATCAATTACAAATTAGAAAAAGATCTCAATTGCTTTGTATTTATAGCACCATAGTTTCAAGTAATGATTTCATATGGAGGTACCTGGAATTTTTCTGGTAGGTTCCATATTATTAAGCTCAATATTGTTAGGAAATTATACTGCCACGCTAAACCTAATAGAAGAGAGGAAGACAAATTTAAGATAGAAAATAAAATGACAAAGAAAACACACAGTACACAAATATTTTACCATGGAAACCCAAAACAGGAAAACCAACATTCCTTGAGTATATTTCTCTCTTTTTGTCTTATTCATTCAAAATAAAAGGTTACATGTCTAACCTTGGTCTACACCTAATACTCAATCGACATCATACCCACTTTCTTACACGAGAACAAACCTAGTGTAGCCAATTAGGGTTACATCTACATGACCACTGACCTTCTGCTAAATATCAACATGAATATCAATGTCTAACCTAACAAAATTAAAAAATTCCTTATTTATAGGATTTACAGTAGGAAAAAACCTAAAGAAAGACATCCAAAAATGGTTATAGATCTACACACATAATTGGCTACAAATCCTGTGAATCTTAGGATTCTGTTACATTCGACTACCATTTGGATTACCATTCGACCTCCATTAGGTATTCAGTTGGTTGCCAAATGACGTCTTGTCGACCTCTTGTTAGATAACCTCTTCGATTTATTGTCGATCACTTCAAATTTGAACCTACCCGGTCGATCACTTCTAACTTCTACTTTCACCCCCAGTTGATCCACCTTGACTATAATTTTCACTCCAAATAATATAACAACCCAACATTATCCCACTTTTTGTCTTCTTTTCTTAAACAAGAGAACCTGAACGTTTGTTCATAGACCCATGGCGACAATTCCCATTGTGTCTCTGCACCAAGAGAACTTCACTGCACTCATAGACTTGGTCAAAGAGTCTGTTATGGTTTCCAAAGTGTCTACTTCCTCCATCATCACCTTGTTGCTTTCCACCATGTCTCTTATGAAATGGTATTGTAAATCAATATGCTTAGTCTCATAATGATAATTTGGGTTCTTTGCTAGGAATATTGCACTTTGACTATTGCAATTTATCTTCATAGCTCTCTGCTCAAGCCTTATCCTTGAACACAATTGTTGTAGCCATACTTCTTCTTTGCTTCCATGAGTGACTGCCATGTATTCAGATTTTGTTGTTGGCAAGGCTACGATTTCCTATCGCTTACTCATCCAGTTAATTGTTCCATCGAACATCTTAAACACATATCCAATGGTCAAGCTTCATCAATATAGATCTCCATCCTAGTTAGCATTGACAAATCCATGTACATCTACTTTACTTTTAACTCTAGGTTTCCCTTGGTAACATATAGCATAATATTTTGTGCCACACAAATACCTTAATACTCTCTTGACAACTTTCCAGTGCTCTTTTCTAGGTGTCGACATGTATCCGCTCAACACTCCCACTACATGGGAAATGTTTGTTCAAGTGCAGACCATTGCATACATTACACTACCAACAAAAAATTCATAGGGAACAAGTGTCATGTACTATATTTATTCTTGTGTCTTTCAACATTGTTCAACAATTAACCTTGCTCCCATGGGAATTGGCACATTTATAGGTTTATAATCTTGCATGTTGAAATGCTTCAAAACTATTTCAATATAATTTTTTTTATTCAACCAAAGCTTTCTAATTTCCCGATCTCTCTTGATCTCCATTCCCAGAATGAAGTTAGTTGCACCGAGATCCTTCATTTCTAACTTGGAGGATATCTTCTTCTTCACCTCCTTTATTGCGTCCATGTTGTTTCTGATCAACAACATGCCGTCTACATATAATGCTACATATATGAAACTCCCACATTCTTCCTTGGAATATACACAATGATCATTTTTGCTTCTCACAACTCCCAAACCAAGGATGTATGTGTCGAACTTTTGGTACCACATCCTTGGTGATTTCTTTAGACCATAAAGGGATCTTTTCAACTTGCACACTAGATATTTCTTTCCCTTTACTACAAATCCTTCAGGTTGTTTCATGTATATTTATTCTTCCAGGTCCCCATGTAGGAATGTTTTCTTCACATCCATTTTCTCTATTTCAAGATCACATGTTGTAGCCAGAGACATTAGTACTATAATGGAAGATAATTTTGTATCAGGGGAAAAAATCTCACTGAAGTTGACTCATTTGACTTGGGAATATCCTTTCACTATTAGTCGAGATTTGAATTTCATGACTTGGCCTGTTGCGTTCATATTTTTCTTGAATACCCACTTGCTACCGGCATGATTTCTTACACTAGATAATTCAACTAAATCCCATGTCTCATTATTATGCCAGGATTCCATTTCTTCGACCATGGCATCCTTACAGAGTCTACCCTTTGTCGAATCATGTACCTCCCTAACCAACTTGGTATCCTCGTCAGTGGTAGTTAATACAAATGAAGAACAAAAGTTGGGAAAATTGTACCTTTCTACTGGTTTTCCTTCTCATTCATACCTCCTTACAAACGGGGTTAGTTCTTCCACCTCTTCATCTGATTCAGTCAAATCGTCTGAATAATCTTCTTCGTTCCTCACTTCAAACCTCATATTCTCTAGATTTTTCTCTGTTTGAACCACTTCAGACTTGGACTTACCTCTGACTTCTCTGAAGATTGCATCTTGAATTTACATTGTTATCCTTGATGAAGGATCTCATAACTTATATCCTTTCATTCCTTCTTTGTATCCAATGAAAATACACATGACTACCTTCTAGTCCATCTTGCTCCTCTTTTCCTTTGGAACATGCACAAATGCATCATAGACAAATACTTTGAGATGTGAAAGTGAAGGATTCTTACTAAACCATACCTTGTGTGGAGTTGATTCATCTAGCACCGACGAAGGAGACAAATTCACCAAATGTTTTGTAGTGTCGACTGCCTTTGCCCATAATTATTATGCAATCCTAGAACCATTGAGCATGTTCCTTTCCTTGTCCATCAATATTCTGTTCATTCTTTCGACAACTCCATTTTGTTGTGGGGTATACAATGTGTTATTTTGGCATGCTATGCCACACTTATTACAGAACTACTCAAAATAATTTCCACATAATTCACCACCATTGTTAGTTCTCAATACCTTTATCTTCTTATCTATCTAGTTTTCCACAAAATATTTAAACTCTTTGAATTTCTCGAAAACCTATAATTTCTTCCTTAGGAAATATATCTATGTCTTCCTGGAAAATCCTCTACGAAGGAGACATAATACAGGGATCCACCAAGTGAAGGGATTGTTATAGGCCCAAAAACATCACTATGAACCAATTCTAGAATCCCCTTTTCCCTTGTCGCTCTAGATGAGAACCTCACCCGATTTTGTTTTCCATATATGCAATGTTCACAAAAATCGACTTCTAAATTACATTCAGGAAAACCTTCTACCATACCTGTTTTTATGCATAGCTCGAAGTATTCTTTCTCCAATGTGTCCCATCCTCTTGTGCCATAACATGGCCATGTTGACATGAATAATAATTCTTGAGTCGGTTTGAATCAACTCAGCCCGAGATGAGGCGAGTCGATTTGACTTCAGGAACAATGATGCTATTGCATCTATTCGAGTCGATATTCCCCAATAACTTGTATAGAGTTCCAATCCAAACTCCTATCATTAAGACCATTGCTCCCTTGATCATTTTGCATGTATCCTTCTGAAATAGAGTGTGCACTCCTGCATCACTCATCTTCTTAATATATATCAAGTTTTTTTCCAAACTTGGAATATGTAGCACACTTGGAAGGGTTCTACTCCTCCCATCCTGTAGTATTAGTTGGAATCTTCCCCGTCCAACAATTTTGGTTGTCAAGTCGTCCCCTAAGAACACATATCCTCCTTAATATCTCTCATATTCACAGAACCATTATCTATGAGGCATCATATGATAGGATTCTCCTGAGTCAATCAACCAAAAATCTTGATCCGACTGTGTACTAGTCGATGCCAGATACACATCACCTAAAAATATTTATCTCAATCGACTACTTCTCATCAGATCCTATACTGAATTATATCTCCTTTGACTTGCAGTACTTTTTATAATGCCCAACTTTACTTCATTTCCAACATATTCTCATCGACTGAACTAGGGATTTAGATATACCCTTTGACTTAGACTTTCTAGTGGAGAATTTTCCTTTATCTCTGTCAACCGATCGACCTCTCACCATTAAATCATTTTTGGTCGATCCTTCCATGTTCTTACATCTCATTTATTCTGGAATTAGATATGAAATCATGTCTTCTATTTCTAATGTGATTGAATTACTCCTTATAGCCATGACTAAGCTATCCCAGAAGTCTAGAAAAGAACATAATAGGATAATACATTTCTCCTCCTCGCTGATTTTGATATCTATAGATGATAACTAACTTGTTATAGTATTTAACACATTCAAATGCCCAATTACCAAACTACCATCACTCATCCTTAGAAGATACAATTGATTTATAATGAACAAATTATTTACCGGGGATTTTTACTGGTACAAGCTTCCCAACTTGTCCCACGGTTTCTTGGTCGAGTATTCACCTAAGACATTCAACAACACCAAATATACATGACAAAATTAAATCATGCTCCTAGCCATTGTTTCGAATTTATCCCATTATTCCATCAACATATATGTGGGAATGGTACCTAGATAGATTTCTTCCCATTGTTCTCGATCTACAAGGAGATCTTCAATTTTAAGCTTCCAAAGCTCAAAATTTTGGCCGTTGAATTTTTCGATCTCTTTTCTTGAGGTACTTGTCATTATTTTAAGCACAACTTTAAATATCTATGACGTACGAATCTTACTAGACCTAGGGTTTAACTCAGATCTAATATTTTCAAACCAAGCTATGATACCACATGTTAGGAAATTATACTTCCATGCTAAACCTAATAGAAGAGAGGAAGACATATTTAAGCTAGAAAATAAATGACAAAGAAAGCACATAGTACATAGATATTTTACACTAGAAACCAAAACGGGAAAACCAACATTCCTTGAGCATGTCGTTCTCTTGTTGTCTTATTCATTCATAATAAAAGGTTACATGTCTAACCTTGTTCTACACCTAATAATCAATCGACATCATACCCACTTGCTTACACAAGAACAACCTTGTAGCCAATTTGGCTTACATTTACATGACCCACAACCTTTTTCTAAAGATAAGCATGAAGATAAACTACAAAATTCAATGTCTAAAATAATATGATTAAAAAAAATCTTATTTATAAGCTTTACAGTAGGAAAAACCCTAAATAAAGGCACCCAAAAATGGTCACATATCCACATAGACCATTGGATACAAATCCCATGAATCTCGGGATTTTGCTATAGTTGACTACCAGTTGGATTACCAATTGACCTCCATTTAGTATTTAGTCATTTTCCACACGACCTCATGTCGAACTCTTGTTGGATGAACTCTTCGAATTGTTGTCAATCACTTCAAATTCGACCTTTCTTGGTCGATCACTTTGACCTTCAAATTTCACCCCCAATTGATCCACCTCGACTAGACTTTTTGCTGCAAAGAATATAACAACCAAAAAAATATGGGGGAGTATTTATTGGATATTACCATGATTTTCATCCAAATGGGTGGTGTTGATGTTGTATTAGGGGTCCAATGGTTACAATAATTGGGAATAGTAGTGCAGGAGCATTTTTTCCTCCAAAATCAACCTTGTTGATTTGACCTAGAGGTCTTTACAGTTACTAAGAAAGTGGGTTCCCTAAATTTCAAATTAGTGTAATTTATCATATTTTAGTTGGATTCTAGAAGGACAGGGTTTGATTTTCCCTATTTGAAGTGTAAAAGATTTAATGATCAATTAGTTGATTTTATGTAGATTATCCTAAGTATCGAGGATTTGATTCCATTTGATCCTTATCAATTGTAAAGTACGATAGTACTATTATGGTTGTTAGTTGCACAATCTTAGAGGTTTGTTGATGGGATAGAAGTTAACCTTCCATGATTAAAATTGTAAGCCTACAGATAGTCATAAGTGTGTGTGTAGAGACAGAGTGAGAAATGGGAATTGAGTGTGTAAAAGGATGAGTGTGGCCAGATGGCTGGAACAAAGACCAATTAAATGTAAATCAAACCACGAGAAGGCAATAATGCCTTGTGTAAATTATGTATAGATTCATTAATAGAATATTCATGTGTTTATATGACACCTTTGTATATCATTGGGGCGATGTGTTGAACTATTGAATATGTAGGATACTTTGTGTGTTATTCAGTGTTGTGCAATTTTGGATCGAAATCAATCATCGGTCATCAAAGAGATCAATGTCTATGAGGTGATAGAGGATCATTTGAATCCAGAGTTGAGTCAGTTGGAGTCGTGGGAGAATATAGGTTGAATATTGTGTTACGCGCAAGGTGAACCAGAGGTCAAAGAATACTTTATAAGCATCGAGGAACACCAATCGTTGGATCAAGATCAATTTAATTCATGATCATTGGATGGATATCATAGTAAATTCCTCATTGCATGTAACCGAATAATCATGAACATTCGATCCAAATTCAGATTGAAGGTTCTCGTTATAGTGGACCATGGGCATCAGAGATTTTAATATATTGGAGAGCCTTAAAGTCTCGATAGTATGATGTCAGGAAAAAATATGATCATCAAATCCAGAGGCAGATCGACGAAAGACAATGTATTAGGGTTTAGATGGTGCAAGGAAGTTAAAGGAAAGGAAAAAAATCCACGACTAGAAGAGATCAACAACTCAGATTAGATCTGGGATAAAGTTGCAAGATCGACGGTCCAAACTTCATAGCCTAGACTTATAGATGGTGAAATCATGATTGTTTATCACTAGCAGGATCAACAATCCTAATCATTGCGCATCACGTACCACAAGATTTTTTGGTTGATGAGAAGTGTAACAGTTTAGAGGTCCCGACGACTACAAACATAACGCTAACATAAGGAACTCCACATAGGAAGTGACATGTAGAGACCTGTTCCTACGATATATGGTTTCCGTGGAAAACCATTAATGTTGAAGATTAGATCTTGATTCTGTATATTGACAACCCTCATAGAGACCAAGATATTCCAAGCTAACGTCATATCCCACTCATGGATGAAACGTGAAAGAAAGGTTCCAGACTGATTAGAGTTTCGTGGTGGCCCGCATCGTGAGACAAATTATAAATAGAGGAGAATCAACGGTCCATATTGGATCCGCGATCCAAATTGATGGTGATCCATAGTTGAACGATATCATAGAGGAAGATATCATGAGCATTGATCACTAGTGGGATCAACAGTCCAAATCATTGTGGACTGCAGCCTTCGGGAGTTCTGGTAGTCAGGAAGTGTTAAAAAGTCTCGATGTCTCGGGACCACTATACATGTTAGTCATTAGTTGAAGAACATAGATCAATGACCATTAGAATGAGTGGTGTAGTGGAACTAGAATATCCACCATTTTTCATGAGAATGGATCAATGGTGAAATGAAGTTCAACGATCCCGCAACATAGTTATATCCAACCATCGATTGGGAGAGGAGATCTACGACTAAGTTTGAATGTGTATCAGAAAGGTGCTCGGGGTTTAAAGGGTCACCTTACGCAGAGTGGTTTATTCCAATAAATATCATGGTCATATACTATGGTCACATGGAACAAAAGCACTAGAAGTTAAGTTCCAAGGTTTAAGCATCGAGTGGATAAGCACCAACCACAACCACTGGTTACATGGGCGAAAGGAGATATTAGCGTCTAGACTTTATGTGCTAGTGGATTGGTGCGATAACAGAGTATTCCAAAATTTGTAAAAGAGGATTTTGGGGCTCTTTGAAAGAGTTCTAGAGCATCTCAAGCTTGGAGTTGTAGCATAATTTACTTACAACTATGCACCTATGGGAAACTGACCTGGTGGGTCGCTATCAAATAATGGCCCTTAATTTTCAAGATATTTTCATGATATTTGCCTCAAAAGGATAGGAAATGGATCTTATAGGTATCCAAGGGAAATCCTATAAGGTGATAATATCTAATAGCATGAAAAACTTACTCAAAAAAGGACACCATGGTGTGATTGCACAATTTTTCTCACTAGATGTTCAAACATATATATCCTATGCTCCAGTGGATCTCCAAATAGTTATCAAAAACCATTCCAAGGTATTTGGAGATATGCCTAAGGGTCCTCCACCTGCTCAATATCATGATCATGTTATTCATTTTCAACCAAGAAGTGTACCACCTAATATTATGCCTTACATGTGTCCATATGCACATAAGAGTGAGATTGAGCATATGATCCGAGAAATGTTAGAGGCAGGCATCATTCAACCTAGCCAAAGTTCTTTCTCTTCACCAATAGTGATGGTTAAGAAAAAGTATGATTCATGGCGCATGTGTCTATATTATAGACAACTCAAGAAAATTACCATCAAAGATAAGCTTCCTATTTCTATCATTGATGAATTATTAGATGAATTGCATGGAGCAATTTTCATTACTAAGTTGGATCTTTGCTCAGGATATCATCAAATCAGAATGAGGCAGGAGGAAATTCCCAAAACAATCTTTAGAACACATGAATTTCATTATGATTTTTTTGTTATGCCATTTGGACTTACTAATGCACTTTCAACATTTCAAAGCTTGATGAATTGTATTTTAAAAACCTTCCTTAGAAAATTTGTGTTAGTATTTTTGATGACATACTAATCTACAATTTTTTTTGGGAAGAGCATGTACAACATGTTGAAAGAGTATTACAACTTTTGGAAGAAAAAAAACTTTATGCAAAGCCTTCCAAGTATACCTTTGGGGTTCAATATGTGGAATTTTTGAGTCATATTGTATCTCTTGAAGGTGTAAAAGTGGATCCTAATAAAATTAAAGCTATGAGGGAATTTCCAATTCCCAAAACCTTGAAGAAACTTAGACGATTCTTAAGATTGACATTATATTATTGCAAGTTTGTTAAGAACCATGGACAAATAGTGGCACCTGTAATAGCGTTATTAAATAAGACAACATTTTATTGGACTCAAGAAGCAACCGAATCTTTTTAAAAAATTAAGGAGGCAATGCATACAACTAATGTCCTAGCCACACCTATCTTCACAAAAACATTTATGAAAAATAAATGTTGGTCATAATACATGCATTTAAGAAATGACGCCCTTACCTAATAGGAAGACACTTCAAAGTAAAAATATATCATGATAGTTTGAAGTACTTATTGGAGCAATGATTATCTTCAAAAGAGAAACAAAAATGGATTACAAATATGCTAGGTTGTGACTTTGAAATTATCTACAAGAAAGGAAAGCATAGTATTGTGGAAAATGCACTTTCAAGGAAAGAAGAAGAAATTGGGGGTTCACTATGTGCTACTTCTATTCCACAATCTAATTGGGTGGAAGAAACAAGGATATAATGGAAGCAACATCAACATGTATGAAATATCATTCAACAACTACAAGAGGACCCCGATGCATTAAATAAATTTGTATGGAAGAATGATTTTCTATGGTATCATAATTGCCTAAATTTATTTAAGAATTCTCAACTCAAATAGAAGGTCTTTCTAGAATTTCACACTTATCCTATAGGAGGACATTCAGGGTTCTTAAAACTTACCATGGGATCAAGAAGGATTTTTTTGGGAAGGTTTTAAAACTAATATTAAAATTTTGTGTTTGAATGTGTGGTATTCTAGTAGAATAAGGGAGAGACAATCAAGATGGAAGGTATCCTACAACAATTATCTATACCAAGTCAACATTGGGAAGAAGTTTCAATGTATTTTATTACAGGTTTACCCAAATATAAAGGAAAGTTTGTCATCATGGTTGCATGGACGAAAGGATATATTAGCATCTAGACTTTATGTGCTAGTGGATTGGTGCGATAACAGAGTATTCTAGACTTTGTAAAAGAGGATTTTGGGGCTCATGGAAAGATTTATATAGAAACTGAGCTTGGAGCTGCAACATAATTTACTTACAACTCTGCACCTGTGGGAAACTGACCTGGTGGGTCGCTATCAAATAGTGACCCTTAATTTTCAATATATTTTCATGATATTTTCCTCAAAAGTAAAGGAAATTGATCTTATAGGTATCCAAGGGAAATCCTCTAAGGTGATAATATTTAATAGCATTACAAACTTACTCAAAAAAGGACACCATGGTGTAATTGCACAATTGTGCTCACTATATGTTCAAACATATATATCCTCTGCTCTAGTGTATCTCCAAATAATTATCAACAACCATTCCAAGGTATTTGGAGAGATGCCTAAGGGTCCTCCACCTACTCGATATCATGATCATGTTATTCATTTTCAACCAGGAAGTGTACCACCTAATGTTACATGTATGCATATGGAAAGAAGAGTGAGATTGAGAGTATGATCCAAGAAATGTTAGAGGCATGCATCATTGAACCTAGCCAAAGTTCTTTCTCTTCACCAGTCGTGATGGTTAAGAAAAAGGATGATG
Organism: Picea glauca; assembly: GCA_000966675.3. Classification (NCBI taxonomy): domain Eukaryota; kingdom Viridiplantae; phylum Streptophyta; class Pinopsida; order Pinales; family Pinaceae; genus Picea; species Picea glauca. The sequence continues at coordinate 142,683 of JZKD02S1200432.1, read as the reverse complement.
CATGGGGTATGTGTCTATATTATAGATATCTCAAGAAAATGACCATCAAAGATAAGCTTCCTATTTCTTCCATTGATGAATTATTAGATGAATTGCATGGAACAATTTTCTTTACTAAGTTGGATCTTTGTTCAGGATATCATCAAATCAGAATGAGGAAGGAGGACATTCCCAAAACAATCTTGAGAACACATGAAGTTCATTATGATTTTTTGGTTATGCCATTTGGACTTACTAATGCACTTTCAACATTTCAAAGCTTGATGAATTATATTTTCAAACCCTTCTTTATAAAATTTGTGTTAGTATTTTTTTATGATGTACTAATCTACAACAAATTTTGGGAAGAGCATGTACACCATGTTGAAATTGTATTAAAACTTTTGGAAGAGAAACAACTTTATGCAAATCCTTCCAAGTGTACCTTTGGGGCTCAAGAAGTGGAATATTTGGGCCATATTGTATCTCTTGAAGGTGTAAAAGTGGACCCTAATAAAATTAAAGCTATGAGGGAATTTCCAATTCCCAAAACCTTGAAGAAACTTAGAGGATTCTTAGGATTGACATGATATTATTGCAAATTTGTTAATAACCATGGACAAATAGTGGCACCTCTAATAACATTATTAAATAAGAAATCATTTTATTGGACTCAAGAAGCAACCAAATCTTTTTAAGAACATAAGGATGAAATGCGTACAACTCATGTCCTAGCCACACCTAACTTCACAAAAAAATTTATGAAAAATAAATGTTGGCCATAATACATGCATTTAATAAATGACACCCTTAACTAATAGTAAGACACTTCAAAGTAAAAAGAGATCATGATAGTTTGAAGTACTTGTTGGAGCAATTATTATCTTCATAAGAGAAACAAAAATGGATTACAAATATGCTAGGTTATTACTTTGAAATTATCTACAAGAAATTAAATCATAGTATTGTGGCAAATGAACTTTCAAGGAAAGAAGAAGAAATGGAGGGTTCACTATGTGCTACTTCTATTCCACAACTAATTGGGTGGACAAAACAATGATAGAATGGAAGCAACATCAATGTGTATGCAATATCATTCAACAACTACAAGATGACCTCGATGCATTAAATAAATTTGTATGGAAGAATAATTTTCTATGGTATCATAATCACCTATATTTATGTAATAATTCCCAACTCAAATAGAAGGTCCTTCTAGAATTGAAAACTTCTCCTATAGGAGGACATTCAGGGTTCTTAAAACTTACCACAAGATAAAAAATGATTTTTTGGGGAAGGTTTTAAAACTAATATTCAAAATTTTGTGTCTAAATGTGCGGTTTGCCAATAGAATAAGGGAGAGACAATCAAGATGGCAGGTCTCCTACAATGATTAACTATACCAAGTCAACGTTTGTAAGAAGTTTCAATGTATTTTATTACATGTTTACCCAAATCTGAAGGAAATTTTGTCATCATGGTAGTAGTGGATCGATTGACAAAGTATGCCCATTTTCTCTCTCTTTATCATCCTTCCAAAGCAAGTACAATAGTCACATCATCCATGGAAATACTTCAAAATATACATGGAGTCCCCAAAATTATTGTAAGTGATAAAGATCCAATTTTCACTAGAAATTTTTTGACTGAATTATTTTCTTGTTTGGGTAATTAATTGGTTCACATATCATCTTAACATCCTCAATTCGATGGGAAAACTGAGATTTAGGATAAATGTCTAGAAGGATATCTTCATTGCTTTGCATATGATAAATAGACACAATGGGTCAAGTGGTTTCCCTTGGAATAATGGTGGTACAATACATCCTTCCATACTTCATAAAAAATGACCCCATTTTTGGCACTTTATGGATATCATCCTTCATCCATCACATCACCCTTGAAAGGGACTACAAAAGTTCAGGAAGTGGAGGTGCACATAGGGCACCAACAAGAGGTTATCAAACTATTGAAGGACAACTTGATTATGGAAAAAAATAGGATGAAACAACAAGCATATCAACATCGCATTGAAAGGGAATTTGAAGTGGGGGATTGGGTATTTTTGAGGCTACAACCATATAAACAAATGTCCCTCAAGTGGAAAAATAAGAACAAAAATTTTTAGCACCCAAATATTATGGCCCATATAAGTTGTTGCAAAGGATTAGGAGTATGGATTACAAATTGGAGTTGCTTCCATCTTCATGTGTACATCAAGTCTTCCATGTTTTTTGCTTAAAGAAGGTAATTGATGACAAGATCATAGTCCAAACTATTTTACTCGAGATTAATGAAGAAGGGAAAATCTTACTAGAATCACAAACAATCCTTGAAACAAGGATTAAGGGGATGTGAAATCGAGAAATTATTGAGTGCCTTATCAAATGGAAGAACCTACCCGTGGAAGAGGCGACATGGGACGATTATTTCTTCATGCAAAAACATCTACAGTTAGTCAAGTGTTGAGGACAACACTTGTTTGAAGGGGAGGGGCATATTAATCCTCATGATAAGTATAAAACCCCTTATTAAGCCCCCCCCCCCCCACACACACACCAATCAAGGAGACCTAGTCTTAGGGAATCTTGTCTCATCTTGTACATTGAATATAATGTAAAAGAAGGTATCCCCTAGAAGTGGACGATTATACATTGATTTTTTGTCATTCTGAAGATATTGGTTCATACAAATCATATATATATATACACACACTGATTAAGTATTCACTTATCTAAATATAATATTAATAAATTTGAATACTTAATGAAATTTAGTCATGAAAACAAATATTAATAATATTACATTTCAACTCTTTTCATTTATCTACTTTTGTAGCTTAACAATTCCAATTAATTATGTCATCATAATTATGTATAAATTGTTTACCGAATATAAAATGGTTGACACAATGATAATAAGTGATTATACAATGTTATGGCCTATCCAATTGTAAATAATAATGCATTAATAAATTTTACTATAAAAGAAAATATGTCTAACACTGTTATACATGGTTTCAAAGTTCAAATTAACCAATCGACTTGGAGAATTATAATATCATAATAGATTAGAGACTCTGCCCAATGTAATTGTTTAACTACAATAACACCAACCCATATCTCTTGTTAGTTAATATTTTCATAATTACACACATTCGTTGAATGGTAAGAGACCATATCTCTTGTTATTTAATATTTTCATAATTACACACATGCTTTGAATGGTAAGAGTTAGATCAATCGAAGCAACTTGAATTCAACACCAATTATAAAAACCTACGTTGAAACCACAACTATCAACATCATTAGTCAAGTCAGTACTTCAAGGTTTTCAATTGTCAAGTTAACGTAATATTAAGGTTGTTGTCTAAACATTTTATGTTTTGGTGGTTTTCACTAGAATTCGTCGATATAAATCTGTATGAAATCACAATTTCCTGTTGGTTGAATTGCATTTCTAAATGCATAAATGGATTCAGTGTCATGAAAAACCACTGGGGCAAATGGATTATACAAACTTAACCACTCAAATCTGTAGATCCAACAATTTCTTACCGGATTTTGGGAAAAATTAATGATCTGGATTATTTTGAGAACAAAATGAAGGAATAAATATAACAATAAAACATACAAAGATCTTGCAAAAAAACCAGAGATATAGTAATGCACGATTTTTAGTAATGAATGAAATGTACAAAAACTATAAAAATACAGAGTGAATGAACTTGCTAGAATGGTGACAATTTATCTCTGAGAAGAGATGTGATGACTACACTCATTCATAATAAGATGAAGATGATTACAATGAGGCTCTAGAGGCCTTTTTATCATAAAGAAAATTCAAAACCCTAACCTCGGAAGATGAAATGCCAAAAGCTTTGCATGCCTCGATGGGGGGCAGTTGATACGTCAACTTCCTAAGGGCGTACTTTTTGCATACAATATTCGTTTGGGGCACACGATAGCTCATTGGAAAGGTATATTCGAGGACTACACATTTTTTTGTCACACTATGGATAAATAATATAGTGTGAATATGGAAGGCCCAAAAAACATTGTTTAGGGCCTCAAAACGACCCCAAAAGTTTAGGACCTGAAAAGATGTAAAAAATTGCTAAGGTGGAAACCCCTGTTTTGAGCCAGTGGAATAGGTGGGTGGCCACCGATTTCCTCCTGGATAATTCTTCTCCCCTTAGGAAGAAATAGTCTCCATTGCATCAAGTCCCTAGGGAATATTTTGCTGAATCTAAACCTTGATGAGTTGCTTGCCTTGTTGAAGAAGTTGTCCTACTTAGCTTGTTGAAGGTTGTTATGAACTTGTTGTTGGAGGGGTTGGATCTGTTCAACCGATATAGCTGCATGATTTGTCTGAGTGTGGGAGGAATATGAATATGCATCATGAAGAGAATGAAGGGATTTATTATAACTTCGCTTGACTGGACAATGTGGAGACACCCTTGTCGGTGCAGTAAGAATATCTTGGTCTCTTCTACAATATTGTTGTTCTGCTTCTACTGGATAGAAGGGTCTTGGGATGAGGTTGTAGTGATTGCAGTGTCCTTCTCTTCTAAACAAACCATGAAGAGGCTAAAATTTTTGGTATGCGATATTACTTTGCGACATTGTTTTGTTGGTACAATAGTCGAAACTACCTCTTGTATACTATAGAGATGACCCCTGAAAGTAACAATGACACTACAGGGTCAAGACTCATAAACAACATGATTCTTCCACATATATGGTTGACCTAACAAAACATCATAGACTTCCAGTGGGGAAACATCACACAATACCTCATCCTTGAAGGGCTTGATGTCGTATGACAGGCGACACTGCTGGTTGACATGAAGATCCCCTCCCTGGCGAAGCCATCCGATGTTTTATGGTTGTGAGTGTGGTGTTGTTAGAAAACCCAACTACTTGATGACCTCTGCTGAGATGAGTCTTTTGGCTTCCACTATCAACAATAAAATGCAGTGGGGACCCCTTCACCCACATTTGTGAATGGAAGTGGTGCTCCCCCTCATCAGGATCCTCTGGTTCTTCTGGTTGGATTTTTGCGGTCATGACAGTAGCAATGGGTTCTCCATCAATGATCTATCTCCTTTTATTATTTTTTGAATCAAAGTTCGAATCGAGGCTCGATTCTGTTTCTTTGAGCTCATCTACCAATTATTGTTTCGAGTGACATTTATTGGTGTTGTGCCAAGGGATTTTGTGGAAGTCACACCACTTCTTAGTGTCCTTCTTCATCTTCCCATTGCTCTTCTTTTCATGTGGATTGGACTGATTGTCTTGAGGTTGGTTATTATGTGGATTAGGGATACCTTTTCCATACTTTGGTTGTTACATATTTTCAAACCCAAATTCTTGCTTGTTCTGGTACTTACATTTTTTCTCAATTTTGACAACATATCAACAAGATGCTTCCAGTGATGAGATGTCCATAAAATCCATTTCAGTTTGGATGTACCTATGTAGAGCCCCGTGGTATTTATAACCAGATGTCGCTCAAAGTATTTGATACCCATATTGGTGGGAAAGCTATGGAAGGTATTGGTGAAATCCAACACTATTTTGCCCCTCTCTTGATGCAGTGTGGTCCATCTCACGTATTGGTTATCATACTTTCCCACCGGGTAATATTGCTCCTTGACCGCATCCATAAAAAAATCCCAAGTGGGATTGACCCCAAATATTCCATACTCCTCTTCGGAATTGTTCTCCCAATAATTTTCCCACCAATGTTTGACATGGGGGAGAGCCTTAAGGAGTGCAAAGGTGATCTTTTCTCTGTTGGAAAAATTGAGAACAAATAAATAACCTTCTAGCAAATTTAACCATTTTTCCAAAGCATCCACATCGATCTGACCTTCAAATATGAGAATATGATAATTAACTTGTACCTTGAATGGGGTTGTGTCTCCAAAGCGACTGCTTGACGAAGACTCACATGTTATTGTCGACAATCGTTGAAGGATTTGGGAAAAATTCTCCAACATCTCATTTGTCTGTTGCATAAGGGATTCCGCGAGAAACAACTTGATGGGATCTTCTTCCATGGGAGGCCGCTTGGGCTGGCGAGAGAATTTTTCATCAAGAGAAACTAGCTTGATACCCAACTCTCTATACCCTGACCTCATCAGGGACATGCACTAAGAAACAAAAAGGAGTAGCTTGTTCTAATACCACTGATCCGAATTATTTTGAGAACAAAATGAAGGTGGAAATATAACAATAAAATATACATATATCTTGAAATAAACACAAAGATACAATAATGCATGATTTTTATTAATGACAAAAATGTACAGAAACTGTAAAAATACAAAGTGAATGAACTCACTAGAATGGTGTCAGCTTATCTCTGAGAACATATGTGATGGATACACTCATTCACAAGAAGATGAAGATGATTACAATGAGGCTCTTGAGGCCCTTTTAACATAAAGAAAATCCAAAAACCTAACCCCCGAAGATGAAACACCAAAAGGTTTGCGGGACTCGATGGGGGGTAGTTGATACGTCAACGTCCCAAGGGCGTAACTTTTGCATACGATCTCCATTTGGGGTGCACGATAGCTCGTTGGATAGGTCTATCCGAGGAATACACATTTTTCCACCACACCCTAGCTAAAGTATATAGTGTGACTGTGGCGGGCTCGAAAATGTTGTTTAGGGCCTCAAAACAACCTCAGAAGTTTAGGACCCGAAAAGCTGTAAAAAAAACTGCCAAGGTGGAAACCCCTATTTTGAGCTAGTGAATAGGTGGGTGGCCACTGATTTCCACCTGGATCAATTAACCAGATAATATCACCAGAAAAAGAGCCAAAATGTAGAACGTTTAGACTATGACAATATTAAGTAATCAATATCATAATAGAAATACAATCTAGAGATTTATAATAATAGACATGCATAATTTAATCACTATGTAACTGGAATTCCATCATGCATAAGTTAGTTCCTTCATCATTCTTACTGGATTTTGGGAAAAATTAACCAAATAATATCATCGGAAAAGAGCCAAAACATAAAACGTTTAGACTATGGCAATATTAAGTAATCAATATCATAATAGAAATACAATCTAGAGATATAAAATAGTAGTCATGCATAATTTAATCATTATGTAACTGACATTCCATCATGCATAAGTTAGTTCCTTCATCATAATAGTTATATTAAGTAGAAATTAGGTGATAAAACCAAAAAATTCAATCGTTCTTTCTCACTAATGTATTGTTAAATGAAAGACTTGGATAATAACTAGTGTTCCAATGAAGATCTAATAATGAGACTCTCAAAATATATGGTTCGTTCATCAGTTAATGTAGAAATGAGAATGCAAAAGTGAAATATCATGTGATTAGAGTTTGCATGATAAATCTATATCCAATATGTTATGGTGCTACTAATAATAATTTAATTTTAAAGTCACGGTCAAGCTAGACACCAAATTTGTGTATGTGATCCCCCAACTATATTATGTGATTTACAATCCTAAAAATAACCATATAATCCCAACTGAAGATATAATAGTATGATTAAGTAATAATCTCAAAATCTCGTGTAAACATACTGATTCCATGACTTCAAATGCTTGCGGATTTTTTTATTATTAATTCAAAATATAGTTTTATCATTAATTCAAGGTATATCATTTGGGTTGTAAATCATGTAAGTTTCCTATAAAGTGGAAAGATTACTAAGTTAACGGTCTCATAATTATAACATAAATATAATGGTGATTTCCTGCAAGATACCAGATATATAAAATATGCAGTACAGAGACGAAATGCTAGAAATAACAGAATAACGGTAAAATATCCAGCATAATCTTCACAATACACAGAAATGATATACGAAATAGCAACAGAAATAGCACTTGAACAGAAATAGCACTTG
>JZKD02S1200432.1:112118-122431 GCA_000966675.3 Picea glauca | reverse complement strand
CCCCCTTCTCTTGTGGGGTTTATCCTTGATCCTTTCCCCGTTTGTTTCCTTCATTTAAATATTTGTGATTATAAATCTGTAAATCGGGGAACTTGCAACACTATGGAACTAAATTGGAATGAGATTAAAGGTATCTTGAAGTGGTACAAGGAGATTTTTGAATGTATAAGGGCCCAATTTGGTGAATACATAGGTAGAACTAGCAACATGGAAAACATTGTTTGTCTCATTCTAAACATAAATGAAATATTAAATCAAGAATGACACAAATTTGTTTCCATAGAACAAATAATGGCCATCATTATGCAGAGAACAAAAAAAATGGAGCAGGAAATTAGAGAAATTCGGGAAATGGAGGTCGAAAGGAAAATGATTCATAAGCTTGAATTGACAGTGGTTACATTGCTTCAAAGGATGAATACTATTGAACATGAACATGACTTTTACAGATCTTGGAAAGCCCCACAAGCTTCTAAATCGGGTTCAAATAATCCTAATTCAAGGAACAATCAAGCAGGTCAATTAGGTGAAGAATAAGAAGGACAAGACGTTGAACCTATGGATATATAGGACAATGTTGAAAGCTTGGCAGGAATGTAGGATGAATCAATCCATAACATAACAAACTGAAGTTCTTCAAATGCATTTTGTTATTGGGACAATATATTATACATATGGTAGTCATATTGCCCGATATATAATTTTCATCTTGTTTTATATCATAAACATCACATAGACATGAAATATGTATCGAAAGAGTCAATTTTGGTAATTTTTTCTTGTTGCTTTGCCTATGACATAGCCCTTTAATATAATTAGCTTTTTAGTTTATGTTAAAAAAAATAATGCACTAATACATTTTATTATAAAATCAAATATGTCCAATATATCTAGAGATTTTGTCCAATGTAATTATTTAACTATAGCATTAGATCCCTTCAAGTTAATACAATTTGGGTGACAATGCCAACCCATATCTCTTGTTATTTAATATTTTCATAATTACACATACTCATTGAATGGTAGAAGTTACGTTGGTTGAACGAACTCAACTTCAACACCAATTGTGACCTAAATTCAAACCACAACTGTCAACACCATGAGTTAGTACTTCAAGGTTTCAAATTTTCGAGTTAAGATAATATTAAGTAATCAATATCATAATAGAAATACAATCTGGAGATTTATAATAATAGACATGCATAATTTAATCACTCTATACCTGGAATTCCATCACGAATAAGTTAGTTCATTCACCATTGTAACTATAAAGGAAGAAAAATTAATTTTTTATTTCTCACTAATATATTATTAAATGATAGCCCTAGAAAATAACCAATGTTCCAACGAAGATATAATAATGAGACTCTTAGAATCTAGGGTTCATCTGTCGACTAATGAAGAAATGAAAATGCAAAAGTGAAAGATTATGTGATTAGAGTTTGCATGATTAATCTACATCCAATATGCAATGTCATGCAATGCTACTACATGGCAAACTATTGTTACACGTCAAAATCCCTCACTTCGACAATGTCACTTTCTCATTGTCGTAAGTGTTGTAAGTGTCACACTTTTGTCACAAGTTTTGTAAGTGTCACATTCTCTTTCCATAAGTGTCACATCACGAACGACACAATGAAAATACTTGATACAACCCCTAAAACATGTTAGAAGAAGAATCCCCATCATATGATAATCAGGACAAAAAAATTTCTACGAGAATTACTCATCTTGGCAACTTTTGGTAAGATCAACACTCCCATGCTCATACATAAGGAGCGTTAGTGCTACTTGTCTATATCAGGGGGAGCGTTGTAGCACTTTGTTTCCCATTCTAAGGGAGCACTGAGTTGGTTGAGGAAATCTTGGGAGAAATCCCATTTTCTTCTAAAGACAACTATGGATGGATCGAGTTGGTTTGGCTCGAATCTAAGTCCAGGGATGCATCTAAGGGAGATATCATAACTATTGGAACCATATCCTCAACTAATTCCAAATATACCCAAGGTATTTGAGCCTCTCAAAGCCTATAAATGGAGGCATTCCCATGGTAAACAAGGAGGAGAAAATCAACAAAGCATTTTTATTTTGATTGTGGATATTTCGAGCAAGGGTTGGATGAGGACTTGGAGAGGCTGCTACAACATCATCTGAAAATTGTAAGCTTCCTTTTGAAGTTCTCATTAATATACTTGGCCTATTTCCTTCCAGTATGTGTTTACATGTGCTTTTCTATGCTTGTCTTAATCTTCATAGATCGATTTATTTTATCTAATCCATTAGAGTAGGATATAGTCATTGGTTTCTTGTTGTCCATTGTAGGTATTTAAGACGAGATCCATTGACAAAGGTATGAAAAGAAATCATGGGAGAAAACAAGTACCTAAAGTTGAGTTTTTTCCAAGACATAATATTTTTTTTTACTGATTACTTTGTGTCCTTTCTTGAACATGCTAAACAAAATTTTCCTTACCTGGTGCATTCAAATGATGATGATGACAATCTTGCACTTGTATATCCTCGTCTTAAATTTGTACATATATCTCCTCATTGTATCACTGATTTTGATCAAAATCTTCCATTTGATCAATGTGATGACCATAGCCAAGTTGATGAGCCTCATGAAATCAAGGTTGATATCTCACCTCGTGTACTTGATCCAACACCCTCCAAGATTCAGCAGAGATACAGACCTTTAAAATTACCTCACATCCTTCATAATTTTCCTCCAAAGAACTATAAGTACCTACATGTGTTTGATGGAGAACCTAATGCCATCACAGCTGAAAAACATATCCAAGATTTTAAACATTTTGTAGATTTGTTTGAGATTGATCAAAACGATGTTTGTATGAGGGCCTTCTCTCAATCCTTGAAAGGGGACACCAAACACTAGTTTAAACACTTGCATCCATAGACAATTAGCTCATGGGAGGAATTGAAAAATGTCTTTTTGAAATTTTGGGGCAAGAGGAAATATTTGGATCTACATCTTATAGAGTTATATGCCATGAAAAGGCAAAGAAGTGAAACTATTTCTACATTCCGTAGAATGTTTTATAGTATTTATTACAAGTTTCCCAAAGAAATTCAACCCACTGAAGTTGTTTCCATGCTCCATTATGCAACAACCTTTCATCCATATTTGTCTTTCCTTCTGATGGAAAGAAGATCTAAGTCCTTACATAAAATGTTTAATGATGCTTGGGATATTCAACACAATATTCAATAATGTAAACAGATCCAAAATGAGGAGTTGGATGCTAAAGAACATGACAGTGAATATGAACAAAAAACAGTTAATTTGAATCTTGAGCAGAGGGTTAATAATATCATATGTCCTCTTGAAGTTTTAAATGTTGATGATTTTGCAAAGGATTATATTCCACTTATTGAAAAATAAGGTGCTAATTTAGCTTCTGATCCATCTCATGATAAGCATGGGGTTGATTGTTTTATGTATTCATTTGTTGACAGTCAAGAAAATGAATTTGCAAATCAACTTGTTGAAGAGCAAGTTGATGTCCCAAGCTTTTTCTTGTTAGATGACATTGCAGATGTTGTTGATTTGCCTATATATGATGAACATGATGATGATTATGATGTTGACTTCCTAGAAAAACCAGTTGCATGTTCTCTATCAGAAAATGTTCCTTTTCAACAGTGTAATGAGAGCAATCACCCTACATATCACAGTTACAAAGAAGAATATGAAGAAATTATTGAATCAGTTGAAGTAAATTCTTTACCTTTATTCTTTTCTTCGTTTAAATTGTTGAAAGAAAATTTTAAGATCATCACTGAAGCAGAGGAATGTGTGTTGATGCAAAATCACATTGATTCACTGGAACAAATTGACAAGAAATTGCAGCAATCTTCTCATGTGTTTGATGACCTTGTTGCTTGTTATATGGAAGGTTTTATCAGTTCAAAATTTCAGCCATTGGTTGAAGATGAATATGAAAATGTAGATGATGAGGAGTTGTTTCCTAAATCAGCCATGTCCTTCTTTCCATTAGGGGTTTCATTGCAACAATTTAATACATATCTTCATCCCTTTCATGACAACCATCAGTTTGAGATTTATGGAAGAAGAAATGTAGTTGGATGTTAAGAACCAAATATCAATATAGCATAGAAAAACCTCAAAATAAGTACTCGACGACTTGAAAAAGAGATAATTTCAGGTAATAAGCCTCTTCTAGGGGGAAACCTCCTTATACCCCACATAAATGTCCAAATAAAAGATGATTCCAAATGAAAATGTCTCATTGGTATATATAGGAGACTAGGAGGTACAATTACAACTAATGGAATAAAACCGACATAAATAAAATAACATTACTAATGTAATATGTGTAACGACCCTAGTTGGATAAATGTTTAAGAATTATAAAGTAAAACTAATTAGGGGATTAATTGTGTTAACAAAGTATTAATTAAACAAAGATGATTTAATGATATTAATTAAGTGAGTTATTAATTAATTAAAGGATATAATTGTGATTAATTAATTAAATATTTAACTACAAATTACATTTAATGACATGAGAAATAAATTTAAGAGATCAATGTTATATGATATAAAATGGTTGCGTATGCAACAAGGGATAGCCTATGAATCCCGAGAAGATAAAACATTAAAGGAAGGATAAGGGACATGCACGGTGGGGGTTGAGGAAGTAACTGCATGAGTTGGTGAAGGAGGAATAAGGGATGAAGGGAGGTTGACGTGAAGGGCATTCGACGGAGGATGGATTCTGGGAGGATTGTGAGATTTGTTGTGAGCAGAGAGTTTCTGGTTGTGGCTTTGATCAGTTGAGGCACCGAGTTGCTGGAGGTTTTGGGCACGGGGGCCAGGATATCCATAGATATCCTGGAGCTAGGTAGTTTTCCTAGTTGGYAGGGAGGACAATAGGTTTTGGGCAGTTATTCCTTGTTTGTGGTTGGGTTGGTCTGTGTTTCAGGTAGCAGGAAAGCAACAGCAAGGCAGCAAGGCAACAAAAATTAGCATCAGAACCAGGTAATCTGTTAAACTATGTGTTTATTTCATTCTACCATGAAAACATTATTCATTGATAAATTTAAGTTACTGAAGTTGCTATCATGAAAATTGTTGTTATGTTATGAAGTTATTATCTCAGTTCATGAAATAAATTGCTTATGAAAGTAAATGATGTTTATAAATATTTGGTTGTTACATATGGTATCAGAGCGTCTTAGTTCGAAATCTGGGCCTAAGGGACAAAACCCCAAACGCTAACTCCAGCCACACTTAACCTGTAAGTAAAACACATCAGTTGCGTCTTAATAGATTATGTCAAGCAACATTTAGCTTGACCCAATATGACTGATACAGTATCAGAAAATATACCCAAGATAGCACCCCTACATTATCCAAGCAAGTGGCCTCATATATATCACAAGCAACCGTTTTAGGTAATACCCTTTTACTGGATCATAAATGGCTAATACAGTCTTAGTCTGAATATTCAAAGGAACACCCTTTAAAATAGTGGCAACAAACCAGATAGTTGAAGGATCATTTCCCACAAAATGGCTACCCTTAAGGCAGCCTGATAAAGCTTTTTAGCACAAAAAAAGAGAAGTGATAACTTAATTTTATTTGAGCAATACTTGTCAATGAAGTTTCGGGTAAAATAGACACCTGAAATCGATGAAATGTCGAGGGAAGCTTCTATCGAAGGCTTGAAGTTGGCAAGATTCAATAACTACATGAATTATACTATATAAAATGCAATAGGACTTTTGCAAGACCTTGAAAAGGCCTACTTCATCTCTAACTTACCTAAAGGAGGAGCTGCCAATGTGCAGCAGGAAAAGAGAGATTTGGAAGACTTGTATCTCACAGGAAGTGTGTAAACTACTTGCCTGTATTAGCCTCGATGAATTTTAATAATGAAAAATCTCAGGAACAATAGACCCACACAATTTTAACCGTGTCAAAGAGAGAAATTTTTACACCGCGTAATGTTCATGCAACTATCATTATCCCAAAAACAGAGTTGTCTATTACGCCGGAGAACGGATCTGAGCCGTCAGATCTCGGGCAGATACCCGACAGCCGTCGGATATGAAAGGAGTTGCGAGGGAGTTAAGTCCTCGAGGACAGGAGGAGAAATCCTGATGACAGGTGTGAAGGCATCGAGATATCGGCGTTCATAAAATCGGGATTCACGAGGTCGAGGAAGTCGGGACATTTTAAGTCTTGAAATAGCGAGATTAGATCTTGACCGTCCATCAGGCTGAGACACGTGTCGGAGATCCAAAGAAAGTCGGGGATCGGTATATCGGGGATTCCGTGAACATGAAATCTCTGCATTTCGAAATCGCGAAGTCCGAAACCCCGATGAGTGGGGGCCAGCTGTCCGCACATTAGAGAGGGAGGATAGTGTCATCGTAAGGGGCTAGCTGTCAGCAAACTGGAGAGTCGGGATTCGAGGAATCGGGAATTCCGTGGACTTATGCACTTTGGCATTGAAAACCCTGAAACAACGAGAGACGATCAGGACCGTCCATTCTAAGGACGCGTGGCAGTGATCGGAGCCATCGGAAAGGGTCCTGACAGGAGGTCATCCATCGGGCCATCGCGAATCGGGAAATCGCGGATCCCGTGGACAAAGTATCCATGCACTACGAAATCGCGAAACACAATTTCCCGATGGGCCAAGGGACAACGGGGCCCATGGAAGGGTCAATGATGGACAKGTGGCAGATTGCATCGCAGATTGGGATATCGTGAGTTCCATGGACAAAGCATCCATGCACTACGAAATCGTGAACCCCGAAACCGCGACGTGATTAACTTGACTCTTAAACCTTCGTTAAAAAGGATTAATTAATTGATGTTTTAATTAGGCCTTAATCACATCGCGAAATCGGAGATCGTGGTTTCATGATTCTTTGTTACGGGAAACCCCGAATCCCGATTTCATTAACAGTTAACTCGCAAAAGTTAAAGTTATAACCCACTTTAAATAAAATTTTAAGGGGGCGCTGGAAAATTTATATTTTTGTAAAATTTTAACCATTCGTTTGACCGAGGGTAAATGCTAAAAGGCATCGCGAAATTTGAAGTGAAGAAATTCTTGCTCGAGAAGGACTGAAACCCCGATGAGGGACAAGGTTGTGGCCTTATGGTATAATGGTCATATGGGCCAAGAGCTTAGCCGAAGGGCTAACGCACAAGTACCGCATCGGTAGATCGGTAATCGGGAGACTGTGAGGATAGAGGATCATGACAGCAAGAGTCGTGAAACCCCGAGTCCCGACAGGGAGTATGACGGTGGTCACATGGGAGAGGGTCGTATGGGCCCAGAGCATAGCCAGGAGGAGCTAAAGTCTGAAGGGAGCGCATCGGCATATCAGGGATCGCGAGTCCCGTGGACAGGGGTACCAGGGTATTGAAAACCCCGAAATCCTGATAAGGGATAAGACTGCGGTCACAAGGAGAGGTTGTGTGGACCTCGAGCATAGCTTGGAGGGATAATGCGCTAGGAGCATATCGGGGATCGGAGAATCGCAAGTCCTAAGGACTTGTGAGGTTCGACATTTAGAACCCCGAAACTCCGATGTAGGACAGGGCTGGGGTCACATGGAACTGCGGTCATATGAGATGGATGTCTAGCCTGAAGGGCTAGTACATAAAGTGTTGTATCGGTGAATCGGCAATCGGGAGTTTGAAGGGACAAAAATTCTCGACATTGGGGATTATGAAACCCGAAACTGAGTCGGGAATTTAACAGTTAGGTGCAAAAGGGTCGTGGTCAGTACGGGAAGACAATGTATATGCATACATATATACATATCTAACTACATGCATATACACAGATGAATGAATTTTTAAATACAAAAGAAATAAACCGAAAGCAGAACACCAAAATCCGTACAGAGCTGGAATTACAAGCAAATCATTTTTATTTCGCACTGCAAAAAAAATATATAGGAAATTACCATTCATTACCACAGTATAAGGAAGGGTTATGCAATTTCTTGATTTGATCAACTTCGCGTTCTTCACGAAGGTACTGAGACTATGCATAGGCTGGCGGACTGAATCGTACCTCTTACCATACCTGAGGGAGAACTCCGCAAAGTGTACAGACAGGGGATTGGTTCCCAACATTTCAAAGAGACTGGACTCAAGTCCTGGATCTTGTCAGTGACCATATCAATATACTATGTTTCTGCAGAACGAACTGGAGTAGATACAGCAATAACCAGCACTAGCAAAGTACTCAGAACAACGGTGAGGATGTGAGCCATGGCAAGGGAGATTCAGGAAACCTCTGAACAGAGCAAAGGCAGATCTGTGGAGGAGAAAGAATGACGCGAGGAGGGTCTCAGTGAGTGAGAAGGACACGTAGGGATTCGAAGAGCTGACAGGTGTATAACTTTGGGGTTAGATACGAGGGAGCTTGAGGAAGCCAGACGGGCACATGGTATCCATGCATGCCCGAATCCTTGTGTGTTCGTTCATTTACTTTTATATTTTTTTAAGTGTAAAAAAAAAAAAAATTTAAGTAAATTGAATAATTTAGTATAAATAATTTATTTATATATATATAAAGGTCAAGTTAGCTTAAATTAAAGTAAAGTTAATTTGGGTTAAATTAGTGCTATAATAATTTTTAAATTAATTATTTTATTAAGTGTAAGGTTAATCTACCTTAAAGTTAATTAATGATGTTAGGGCTTAGACAAGGACGAGCGGGAAGGAGGTGACGTATGCCCCAGGAGAGTAAGCATAGGGAGTGACGAGTAAAGCACCAGGCTAACGCAGCTACAGGACAAGGGAACCAATAATTCTTTTCGCAAGGGCGAAGAAACCAAGATTAGACGCTTTATCCTAACCCAAACCTAGCCAATCCCCTAATGGAGTAATGTATGTTTACAGACAAGTAAAGAAAACTTACGCCTAACCATGTTTCTAAGTTTAAGTAACACCAATTTGAAACATCCTTGAACTCACCCTAACAACTTTGGGGTGATGCAGGTTAAAGAATACAGGATGGTCAAGACTCGAAGGGGTCAAGGCAGGGGAGCGTCGTCATAGACACCACCACCACCACCACCACCACCATCGCCTGAACTAGCCCTCATATTGCGCTCGTTGGAAGCCATTAACGAGACTTTAAAGGGACGCCAACCAATAGGGACTGAAGTGGAACCTCCACCATCTGGAACGGGTAATCCAGAAGCATCAAGGGACTCCGAGGGAGAACTTCCACCCGAAGACATCACGCGAGAATTGCAGAAGATCAAACTTTCAGAGTTTGCTGGAGGTCGCGCCAGTGAATGCGCAGAAGCATGGTTGGAAGGCATGACAAGGTGTTTTGCCTTAAGGGACTATGCATCCAACTCAAAGGCAAAGATCGCCATTTTTCATTTAAGAGACAGCGCCTTGAACTGGTGGGGAAACTTGGAAAGACAACTACACCTTACCCCAGACACAGTATCTTGGGAACTTTTCGAGGAGAGGTTCCGAAGGAAATATCTACCAGCATACTACGAGGAACAACAGGTAGGGGCATTTCATGGCTTAGTACAAGGAAACATAACTGTAGAAGAATATGAGATCAGGTTTATGGAACTGGTCAAATATGAGACCAACGACAGGTAGAGTGCTTCGTCTATGGATTGAACCCGAAGATAAGATCTATGGTGCGGATGTGGAAACCGTCTTCAGTGGCGGAGGCGGTGGAAAATGCGCGATATGCGGAAGAACACATGAACTTAACTGGGGGTACAAGAACGACATTTCTGCATCGCCCTGGATTCGTAGGAAAGGCACCAAGGACATTTCCTAGGGGAGGGGGCTCAAGGCCACCACCATATGGTAATAGGGTCGTGCCAAGGACAGTAGCTGCAGGGATTTCAATGGAAGCTAGTGCAACATCTCGTTCATCGCCAACGGTGTAGACAGGCCCACGACCATCTCGGGGAACAGCTAGTAGGGGCAGGGGTTCCAAGGGAAGGAACTCATTTCAAAGTTAGCCACATAATAGTGCACCAGTTCAATCTTGTATTACCTGTTGGAGATGCGAAGGACCCCATTACCAATGGGACTTCCCAGAGTTACAATCAGGGTTTGTGCATAGAGAAGGAAAGGCACCAATGGGGAGGTCAAGTAGCAACCACTATATTTACACAGTGGTTAATAACCGCCAGGCCGAACATCAATCCACAGTAGTAGAGTCATCAGGTATGCTAAATCATATCAATGTTAAGATTTTGTTTGATTCTGGTGCGATAGATAGTTTCATTTCACCATCTGCATTAGAAAAGAG